>OVAV01000748.1:0-16113 GCA_900406375.1 Iberis amara | reverse complement strand
CAATATAGCTTAAAGTTTTCTCATGCCCGCGCATGGCGCGGACTAGCCACCTAGTTAAATGTGTTTGTATTTAAATAATTTTTATTGTCGGAACTATAATTAGTTACATAGTAAATTGTAAATATTAAAAATTTTAATAACGAAACTATATATAAGAAGAAACAAAAATATTTATTTCATATTTTGTGTCGCAATTATATGATAACGTTCAATACATAACCAGTTCATAATGCGAAGTTTCGCAGTTGTGTGGAGTCGAACTCCGATAAAAAAAAAGAGTATTTTAACCATATGACTAATGCCATTTTCCAAAATATTTACTTTTATAAAAAAACAAAATATTCATTTTCAATTTTAAATAAAAAGAGTATTTTAACTAGAAAGAATTATTTTGGTTTGGATTAATTTCGGTTTGATTTTTAATTGTTCAATTTGGTTAGAATTGGACCAGCCCAAAATCACAAAACCTAATAATATCACGCTACGAATTCGAGCGCAGAAAAAAGAAGAAGAGTGCAGTGTTTCGGAGTTGCCATCATCGTCTAAGAACTCGACCAATTCACTTCCTTTCGGCTTTAAGGACGCTTAATTTAGTATACCTGAAGCATAAACGATGGATACCAAAGTTTCTGTGTCACCTACAAGCCTCATTGATCAAATTGTGGTCCGTATTTCTACACCTAAAAAACCCAAAAAATCGTTTCTTTTAAGGTTTCGTTTCGATTAGGTCACTTGGGTTTTTCACTTTTCAGGTTCCAGGTGATGTGGTTCTTGATTTGTCAAACATGACTAACCAAACAATCAAACTCGGTAGTGGTCTCCGTCAGGTTTCAATCTTCTTCTCTTTCTTGTGTTTGTGTGTTTTTGAATCTAATGTTTCATATATACAATTGCTTCTACAAGAGATTGACATGTGAATTTGGTTTCTTTTAGGATGGTGATGCTATCTCTGCTATGAGAGCTGGGAAGTTAAGTTACTTAAAGCCAAATAAGTATTGGGTCGAAAGTTCTCATAAAAGGGTGAGTTTAGTAGTTTTAGTACCCAATTAAGCTGCAAAATTGATACTTTGTAGAGAATTCTTGCTAGTTGTTGATTATATACATTTAGCTTACTTAGATGAATTATTGTTTATCTACTATTCTAGTTTTGGAAACTCTAGTATGAATGCTCACTTTGTTAATTATACAATGTTAAGTCTCAGTCTCTTTGTTGTTGACTCTGTTAGTATTGTCTTTGCAGTACATACCTCGCCTCGAGGATCATGTTCTTGGAATTGTGGTAGATTCTAAAGCAGATGTAAGTCCTTTAAAAACTTTGTTAGACCATTTTACTGTATTTAGATTCCTTCTCAGATTTATCATCACTAAGCCTCAAATGTTTTGTTAAGTTGTCAATACGAATATGTTTGTCGATTTCTGTAACCATAAGATTCGTGGTATTGAAGTTAAGGTCTAAAAGCAGAAGAATACTACTATCAGATGATATTTGACTATTAATTATGAGTTGCCTTCTTCACACATATTTTAAGATCGATTTCGTATTGAATTTTTTCTTTTGGCTGATCATGGTCATTGCAGAACTTTTGGGTGGATATAAAAGGACCTCAATTAGCACTTTTGCCAGTTCTTGCATTCGAAGGTGGAACACGAAGAAATATTCCTAAGTTTGAGGTATGTATATTCTTGATAAACTTGTTGAAGCTCTCTTGAATTCTTATTTTGGATATGACATTCTTGCTTATTTCCGGAGTGTTGAAAATCTCTTTGTGTACCAAACAGGTAGGCTCTCTGCTTTATCTTCGAGTTGTCAAGACAAACACTGGAATGAATCCTGAACTGTCTTGTACAGATGGTAAGTTATAAGCTTAGGAGACTAAACAGTTCTGCTTTTTTCCTTTTACACTCTAAATGCAAGGAGTAAGCATTTGGATTTTGGTTTGGGTAATTCTGGTTTTTCGGGTCCGTCTAGGCAGGACCCAAATAGGAACTGAGTAGATTTTGGTTAGAGATCCGCCGGGTTTCGTTTTCTTTACCATAACCCTACATGGAACTGAAATTTTTTCGGTTTTCTGTTCGGGTTATTCAGGTAATTTGCATTTTCGATCTTGTATTTTAGGTTTGCGCTTCGGATTTTTCGGGTAATTTGGGTCCAAAACCTAATTAAAACTCGAATTACCTGATTTAACCAAACCAAAAACCGAAAGATATAACCAAAAATCTGAATTACTTGATCAAAAGTACCTATATAAAAATACATTCGGATTTTCCAGAATTCATTTCGGTTTTCAGTTCGGATCTGGTTCGGTTTGTGTATCCAAACTAAAAAAAATTTAAAATTCGTTCGGGTTATTTGAAAGTATGGTTCGGTTTTGGTTTCGGTTTTATTCTGATTCAGGTTTCGGGTAAAATGCTTTCAGAACTAACTGTATCTTATTTATATGTGATCAGCAAGTGGGAAAGCTGCAGAATTTGGAATCTTAAAAGATGGTTTCATGTTTGAAACTTCAACTGGTCTTTCAAGAATGTGAGTCATACTTAAACATAAACTTTTCTCTTTTAAAATTTCATCTGCATTCTCTTCACTAACTTTGTAATCTCCTTTAGGTTGTTGAGTTCACCAACTTGCCCAGTCCTTGAAGCTCTTGGAAAGAAACTCTCATTCGAAATCGCCATTGGCCTAAACGGTAGAGTATGGGTGAATGCAGCTTCTCCGCGGACAGTCATCATCGTGTCCAATGCGATATTAAACTCGGAAACCTTAAGTGGGACTCAACAGAGAATCATGGTTGAAAAACTGCTTGCCAAAATTTCAGACTAAAACATAATCAATAAATTAGGTTACTTGTTCCTTGAAATGTGATTGAATCTTGATACTCTTCTTATGGCAAAGTGATTTTTGATTTATTCAAACATAGTTTACACAAAGTTGAATGAGAATAGTGATTACATAGTCCTAATGGAGAATGTCTAATATGTTACAACAATGAGCCAGTGACTTTAAGGCAAGTGCTCTTGTGACTGAAGAAATGTTATAAGCTCTGTTACATTACATTTGAAGAGAGAGAAGGAGGCTCATATCTGCAAACACAATCATATATGTTTCCTTTTATCAACTTCTCAGCTAATCTCTGATTCTTTACCATTGCTAGCTGCAAAACCAGAGAGAACCAAAGGTTTCAGTCAAAAGTTTCAATAGTAATTTCTCTGGGTGGGCATTTAAACCGAATCAAATAAACCAAACCGAAACGAGCCGAATTTAGTTCGGTTATTTCGGCCCGATTCGGCAACTTATTATTTTAGTTTGGTTTTCAGTTCGGTTTAATTCAGCAATAATTGTTTTTATACTAAATTAACCGAACCGAGCTGAACTTGCAAAAAATAACCGAATAAACCGAAAAAAAACCCTGAAAATTAACCAAAACTTAACCGCAATTAAGATTTTCGAACCGGATAAACCGAACTTCAAAAACGAAAAACCGAACCGAGCAAACCGAGTGCCGAACCAAACTTTTTTCCGGTTCAATTTGGCCAAAAATAAACCCGAAAAAAACCAAAAACCGAATAAACCGAATGCCCCACCCCTAGTAATTTCAGAGTTTGAGGTAAACCTTAAGAGCCTCGCATTTGAATTGAGCATTGAAGTTTGTATGAAGTGCTCTTCCCATGCCTTCCAAGACAACCTGCAAAAACATTACCAAATCGAAATAAGAACTAAGCTTTCTCTGTCTCTGTGTTTGAAGTTTGGCAAGAACAGAGAGAAGGTTTCTGTAGATTACAAGATCAGCATCTTTGGCAGCTGCTGCAAGCTCAGAGCTAACTTGTCTGAGATCAATACAAGGACTTCCACATCCATTTTCACCAACCATCAATGGTGCTGAAGTCGAATCCTTCTCTGATCCATCTCCTGGATTCACCATCGCGTCTACAAGTAAGCCGCCCATTTCCGCAGCTTTCCTCAGAATGTCACAGTGCTTCAAAAGTAAAGACAGAAGCAGAGAGTAAGCTACATGGAAGAAAACATTATAACCACTGCATAGGATCAAGAGTCTAAAGAGGCGAAAACCTTAGCAGCACCGGCGACTATATCAGGTAGTTCCATAGCAGTAACATCATTAAGAGCAGGAAGAGAGTTTGCCACTAGAACAACCTTTAAGAATATCACAATAAACTTCTTAACTTCACAAAGCAACCAATTGGAGGAAGAGCTTAGAGAGATATACTTACTTCAGTCCCACGGCGCAGAAACTCTCGAGCAAGAGGAAGCATACCGAGAATCACATCTGCGCCCGAGTTATCGACAAAGAGCAATGCTCTTTTATGTCGATGTGGCTGTTTATCTCCACATCCAAGCATTCTTTCTTTAAAAGCATCAAAATCATCAACCCTCCATGGTCTCTGCATCTTGTTGCGACTCATTCTGTAGATTTCGATAATGGTTCCTTTGTGATATAGATCTACACATGCTTTAGATCCCCAATCGAATATGTTTGCAGCAAGAACACCTTCTATTAGTGTTAGTAACCTTGCCTCCTGATAATCAAAGGAAAAAAATGAGAGAAGAATAAGAAGCCTATAGAGAGAGAGAGGAAGGTTAAAGATCACAAACCTCACTCATTGAATCTAGCTCCTCAAGTAAATCAGGTAAAACAGCAAGTGATGCCTCGTTTTCTCTGTCGATTTCGAAGAAAGAGAGAGCATAAGAGAAAATTCTGTGTAGGAGAAAGATATGACTGTGTTTTTTTTTACCTTAGCTTGATGCTTCTATAAGCATCAACAAATTGGAATTCTCTTAAGCATTCTTCTCTTAGTTCTAAGAGATTTGCTAAGCCTAGCTTTCCATATGCAGCTGGCTCTTCCATTAATCTACAACCGAAGTAAAGACAAGAGTACAAGATTCTTGAAGACTTATAAGATAGATTGTGATCAAAGTTGAATCGGAGAATCTGTTGTGATGAACCAAACCTTGCCAAATGAGCAGAGAAAGCGCGAGCAAAAGCATCGCCACGTCTTTTCGCATCCTCAGTTCCTCCTTCACTTGCCACAGCCTTTAAATCATGTCCATAGAATAACAGATTTAGCAAGAGTTACAGGCCAAAACAGAGTTCTTGTGTGTTGAGTTTTAACAGTTACCGTATCAACAAGGTTTGGCAAATGCTCGGACAAAACTTTGAGCCAGTACCTACACAGCAAACCAAAATAAGCAATCTACGAAACAGCGATTTCGATAAAGACTAGCATCGGACTTATTACTCACTCTCTTTCACCTTGATCTGATAAGTCAATAGTGTTAGGCTCATACCTACACACACACACAAACTCAAAATCCTCCAAAATCAAGAACATGAGATATATCTACAAAGCTCAAAACATTACTTAAAAGACATGTCACTAACACTTTCGGATCGGCTAGCAATGGGAAAACCTCTAGTGTAGGCACAAGATGGAGAACACCAACATTTAAAGCACTTGCATCAGCTCTTAGAGCACTACCTCTTGATGAAGGTACTTCAAAACCTCCAAGACCAGTTGTTTTCGATGGAGTCATCGGTACAGGAGCAGTTATTTCAGTTCCTCGACGCACAAACTTTTCCATCCACGAAATCTGTAAAGCAACCAGGAAAGTCCAAAACTTCTGAGTGAAAATACAGAATGTTTATCACTAGTTGAAGTGATACCCTTTCACCAATAGACACCGAAAAGTTAAGAAAAAGAAGAAGAGCATCTGATTCTATCTACTAATCAAAATTCAATGGATTATTCTCTTATGGCTCTAAGTATATACATGAAATAAAGAAAGAATAAGCATACTTCACTACCAATTATATCCTTACAAGCATAAGCACATGTTTATTCCTAATAATCTACTCTATTCAATGGAAAAGTTCTAATCCAGACCCTAAAAGATATTCTAGAGGCTAGACTTCAAGACGAATTATCGAGTATCGAATCAAAACCAGTTAGCACACAAGCCATGGAAAGGAACAAGATCATAACCGGTTTTGTCAGTTTCGAAGTATCAAATGGAACAATCTGAGACTCTGGTAGTAGAACATAAGCTAAATTGATTACCTTCTCGTTGAGATCACCGAGTGGTGGTCCATGAATGTTTCCTCCAGTGTATGGTGCACCCATTGGGAATCTCTCAACTAACTGATGTGACATTAAATCATCTAATCCATGTTTCTCATAGCTCATGAATGCACCAAGAGCACCTAGAAAACCTTCATGCCTTAAGAACATAGCTTGCATCTCTCCTTTCGACCTAGTGTGTGATCGAATCGAACAATGAATCAAAGAGTACATATATCATGTCTAGAGTGTAAGCTTACAAGTGAACTTACCAGAAATGTACAGCAAAAGAGATTGTATCCATTGTATATGCATGACCTCTTATGAAAAATCCTCCGAAAAATATTCGTTTCAAACCAAACCGAAGGGCATTCAAATACGATATCTACATAGCAAAGCACCAAATCACATTCATTGAACGAATAATCTAAACGGCATTAAATGATTATGAACCGCATACCTGTCCGATATTGTATGAAATCATCCGCAATAGAGATAAGGAGATATCTTCAGGTCTGTAATCTTCCAATTCTTTATTTTCGGAGATCGCCTTGCCAAAGCTAGAAGCTATTGTTGCAGCCGAAAGACCAATCTGTATAAATTGGTTATAGCAATAAAACATTCTACGCCGATCACAAATGAGATCAGATGCAAAAATAGATTCATACCTTAGAGTAATCCATACCACCATAAATATCACCAACAAGCATATCAATGGCACTATTATCACCCTTTTGGCTAAGTTCTAACAATTCATCAAAACTAAAAACCGAAGAAAACATCGTTTAAGTATACGAAACAAGAATTATATCGAATAGTGCAAAAACCAGATCCATTGTAACCTCTTGCATTTAGTTAGAAGTCTTCCTAATCCCCAATAAGTACCACCACCGACATTAGTCCCGCTCACACGTTCAAACTTTCCTTCACCATCAACCTATAGACATTGCGTGTATAAGCCACAACACACGCAATAGTATGTGGGAAGAAGTAGGAGATGTAACCAAATACCTTGATTATGCTAACACCAGATCCAACGTTGACAAGAAGATATGGATACAATTCATTAGAATCTATCTGTACAAATTCTTTCTCACCTTCCATGTGCGTAAAGGCTTCATGTCGAATAGCCTATACAAAGAAAGCACGAAAATACGAATGTATATCAAAACACACAGAGAGATTTCCAGCTGTTCTGCTTATGTGACTTGGAACTTCGATAAACAATCAACTGCTTGCACATAATGAGAGCCTCTCTTTGTCTTACCTTGAGCAAAAAATTTGCTCCAGAAACAAGGCAATGCATTTCATCTTCTTTTTCGATACTAACTCCTAACCGTTCCTTGAACAAGTCCGCAAATTTATAAGCCCCACCACCTGTAACCTGTAAGATACATGTATGCCTTAATCATATGTACCATAAACTAATCAGATCGGTAAATCTCATTACCTTGATAACACCGGTCCCTAAAGGTAGTGTCTTAGAACTCCAAGGATAAGGATCTATTCGTTTGATTCAATTAAACAGTTAGGGAAACTTGAAATCATATCATTTGACATTGAACATGAGAAAGAAGGCTAATAATACCTCGTCGATGAAGCTGCTTTGAGTGAATAAAATTCAAACATTCATTTATTTTATGAGTTTCAAACTTCACAAAATGAAGTCTTCCACCTAGAACTGGATAGCTTCTTAAGTTCCCATTAGTTATACCTAATCTCTCCTTGATCGTCTTCTTCCTCTTGTCATCATCATTTGAATAGTCCTCGTGCCGCGAAAAATACAGCAACTTTATCAAAGATCCTGCAAAACAAGGCATTTGAAAAAATCATCGAAAACTTGAAAAATCAAAGATGTGAATAGCCATCAAATAGTACTGGAAGAACCACATCTAAAGCATTGGGACAATGTTCAATCATCGAAAACTCCGAAATCAAAGATGTGAAAAGCCACCAAATTACTACTTGAAGAACCACAACAACATCAAAAGCATTGGTACAATGTTCAATCATTCGAAAACTCTGAAATTAAATACGCTAAAGCCACCAAATTACTACTTAAAGAACCACAGCTATATCAAAAGCATTGGGACAATGTTCAATCATTTGAAAACTCCGAAATCAAAGACGCTAAAACCACCAAAATACTACTTAAAGAACCACAACTACATCAAAAGCATTGGGACAACATTCAATTATTCGAAAACTCCGAAATCAAAGATGCTAAAACCACCAAAATACTACTTAAAGAACCACAACTACATCAAAAGCATTAAGACAATGTTCATTCAATTCACAAAGAAAGAAAGAATCATACCTCCAATATCAAGAGCTAAATGAGAGATATCATCAGATTGATTAGGTAAGAGAATAGTAGGATCTCTCTCTTCGAAATTCCCTTGAATTTCAGCTTTACTTAAATCAAGCTGAGGCCTTGAGCCTGATCTATGAATTGAACTACTAGGACCAGAAGGAGCCATATCTCTCTCTCCACAAGCTTGAGATTTTGCTTTATCGTCAAGAGTTAGATCAAGCTCATCTCTTGAACTCGCCATTTTTTATTTTATTTTTTTATTTATAAAAAAAATATAAAATTTACCCAGAAAAATCGGATCACCAACAACTGCCTAATTTCGATTTAGAGTAATTTTACCAAACTAGCAAATAAACAAAACCCAGAAAGAGCTTTTGAGAAGACTTTCAAAGTTTCAAACTTTAAGAATTTAGACACATATGGATATTCAGTCCAAAGGTTGAAGCGAACCTAATAAAAATCTTTACTTGTATATTGTTAAATATTTGATTAACTGATAACAACCACATAATATTTTTTAATATTATTTTTCTCTTCAACTTGTATGTAGATGCATACTTCAATTATGGATTAGGTTTGGTGTTTTTACTTTTCATGTTATTTATTAAAGTTCAACTTCATTTGTGGCTTATGAATTATAATGTCATATATTAGTAGTTTTGTGTAAGATGATCATATGTTTATTTAAATCACTTTATTTTGGAATGGCTATATTATTATTTTTTGTATTTTTTAACTTTATAACATTTTTTGACCAAACATTAATCTTAAATGTATTTAATTTATTTTGGAGTTCTACATGCAAGTTCCATAATTTTTAACTTTTTTGTATTTTGTCTTTAAATTTTAAATTTTGATGCATTTATTATAGTTTTTATTTTTTATTAATAATTTTAATAATAATTATCTCTTAAGTTTTTATTTATATTATATATATAAATAACACATAATTTTAATTAAAAAAAACGTTTAAATCACTATTCTCAAAATAGACAATTTTTAAACTTTATTTCCAAATTATTTATGCCACATGTAGGTTTTGAAGTTTCAAACTAAGCTAGTTTTGAAAAGTAAAAAAGTAAAGCTTTTTTATTGGGTCAACAAAGTAAAGCTTTTTAAATCAAAGTCTCATCTAGTCATCATTTTTCTCCCCACAATATAAAGAAAAATCTTATATAAGAATTTTCTATAACGAACGAATAATGGATCCTGATTCCTATAATGTTATTGGGTTTAAAAGTAATATAGAAAGCCTTTTAAGGACCCAATAAAAAAAAGACGTCGGCATTAATAAATGAATCGCAACACGTAAACCAACGTGAACCTCTATTTCTATTTCATTTTACTTTCCTTCCTAATTTTGTTTTATTCTTAAAAAAGTAACCAAGAGTTTTCAATTTTATCCAAAACAGTCCTTTTCAATGATTCATCATCCATTCCAATCCCTTCCTTCTTCTTCTTCTTCCTTCGATTTGGGTTTTCTCTTTAAACCTTCACCAAAACTTTCAACTTGTTCAAAATTCGATTCAATGACTAAAACAGAGAACAAAAATTGAATGAAGTTTGTATAATATGCTTCTCTCGTGATGAGTTTCTCTCATGTTATTCGCTCTTCTTACTCTTCTCTCTCTTCCTTCAAGGTATCTACACAAAACCATAAAGTTTTGATTTTTATCTAATTAAAGCTAAGATTTTTGATTTTTTGATGCAGTGTTATCCAACAAGAGTAATAAACCAGAAGCAGCAGAAGAATCTTATTACATTCTCTAACAATAGAAGAAGAAAGAGACGTTCTTTATTGAGTATTGAATCGATCTTGAACAGTAGTACAAGATCAAACATCAACGATAATGAAACATCTGAGCCTTCAAAGCTTCTTCTTGAGAAGTTATTTGATCAGACACAGAGATTAGATAAACAAACTAATCAAAACTTGGTGTATTCTGATGAAGATCTGCAATATTCAGAAGGGATTGAGTCTGATCTTGAGGTTGTGTTAATGGCTTTGTTGAAAAGAGAAGAAGAGTTACAAGTTGCTGAGAGGAAAGTACTTTATGAGAAGAAGAAACTGAACTTAGCAAAGGAAGAGTTAGAAGAGCAAGAGAGAGTAATCTTTGAAGCTTCTTTAAAGCATGAAACTTTACAAGAAGAGTTGAAGTTAGCTAATTTGGAGTTAGCTTCACAAGGTAGAGAGATTGATGAGTTAAAAGTTAAGCTAAAGGAAAGAGATGAGGAGCTAGCTATTATGCATTCTTCTTTGAGTTCGAAAGAACTAGAGATAGATCGAATTCGCGATGAGATTACAAACAAAAGCAAAGAAGTATCTGAATTCGAAAACAAGTCACAGCTTTTAAGCAAAGCCAATGAGATTGTGAAGAGACAAGAAAGTGAAATTTATGCACTTCAAAGAGCTCTTAAGGAGAAGGAAGAAGAATTAGAGATTACTAAAGCTACGAAGAAACTCGAACAAGAGAAGCTTAAAGAAACAGAAGCTAACTTAAAGAAGCAAACAGAAGAGTGGCTAATAGCTCAAGATGCAGTGAATAAGCTTCATAAGGTAACTATGAAACACTTAGGAGAAGCTAATGAAACAATGGAGGATTTCAAGAGAGTTAAAAAGCTTTTGAATGATGTGAGATTCGAGCTTGTTTCTTCTCGGGAAGCTTACGTATATTTCAAGGAGCAAATGGAAGAAAAAGAGATACAATTAGAGAAACAGTTAGAGGAAGTTGAGGAACAGAGGAAGAGTGTGTTGTCATATATGCAAAGCTTAAGAGATGCTCATAGTGAAGTAGAAAGTGAGAGAGTAAAGCTCAGAGTTAAGAACATCGAACTCGAGAAGGAAACATCGATCCAAAAGAAACTGATGAATGAATTGCAAGAGGAGTTGAAGAAAGAGAGATCTTTGTTGGATCAAGCTATGTATGATGTATCTATAATTCAAAATGAGCTTAGCAACAAAACTAACGCGTTTCAAGCATCACAAAATCTACTTCAAGAGAAAGAGTCAAGCTTAGTAGAAGCTAAACTAGAGATTCAGCATTTGAAATCTGAACAAGCTTCTTTAGAACTATTACTGAAAGAAAGGGATGAAGAACTTACAGAAGCTCGGAATCAATTGGAAGAAGTAAACCGCGAGGTAACAGAGTTAAAGATGCTTATGTTTAGTAAAGAAGATCAGCTTATGCAGGTAACTTCAATGCTGAATGAGAAAGATCTCCACCTTCTTAGAATAGAAGGAGAGTTAGGGAGTTCTAAGCTGAGATTCAATGAAGTTGAAATGGCTGTCGAAAAAATCGCAGATCTAACAAACAAATTGGTTAAGTCAACCACCAATGATCAAGATCAGAACGCGATTGACTCTGTGCAGCAACCACTAGAGAACAAACGGTTAGTGATGGAGCTAAACTTCACCAAAGAGAATCTACAGATGAAAGAAACAGAAGTTAAAGATGTGCAAAGAGCTTTGATGTTAAAAGACCAAGAGATCAGCGCGGTCATGAATACATTAGAAGCCAAGGAACAGGAACTCAAGAAACTGAAAGAAGAAACAATGGGCGATTTAGCCATAGAGAAGCTTCAGCTTGAAGAAGCTCAACAAGAAGTTGAAGCTGCAACAAGTGCATTACAGAAGCTTGTAGAAATGAGTACTGAACTTCTAACTCAAGCTGATATGAACATTGAGACCGAGTCTATAAGCTATTCAGATGGAAGTAACAATTGTGTTGCAGAGGTTAAATCAGAAGTTGTTAGACTCTTGTCCTTGACAGAGAAACTCCTGGAGAATGCCGGAATCGTTGCTGATACTACTGTAATGTAACACATCTGTACTGTAATCAATTATGGTTGTGGTACGCTTGATTAAGTTCAAAGAGCTAAAATAATGTTATTATGAACATGTACTATCATGAAACCATGACATAGAGACCATACCAGACCAGACCATACCAGACCAGACCAGACCAGACCAGGTTTTGACATAAACCTTTAAACACTGAACACAAGCCATTTGGATTTAGCAGAGTCTTGACCATCTAATATCTGACAATCACCTTGCTGACTCTGGCCACCATCGCGTTGTTTCCCATCTTTTGATCTTCCTATTTTCTTCCCGACGAAGAGCCCTAACTTCATAGCCGTTAATAAACCCATTGCAATCAGTAAAGGTCTCACAGCCCAGTGAAAATCCTCTAGATGCTGATATTTGTTCACAAGTCCTTCGCAAGTATCGAAATTCACAATCTCTACTTCAGCAGGATCTGCAAGACAGCTTCCATGTTCCTCTCCAAAAGGTAATACTCCAGGGAAATCCACTTCGAGGCAACCGTTTGGTAAAACCCGAGAGATCTTACCAGTTGCCCAAACTCCTCTTCTTTTACGCATCCATTTGAATCTCGGGATCACTATATTGGCCTTAAGCTCTACAAATTGACCCGCGCTGTATGCTTTAGCCATTTGAAACTGTGATGAAGTCCCTTTCCAGAGAGTTGGCAAACCAATAAAGGCGACAGCTACATTTCCCTCGCGGTTGATTGAATGTATAATACCAACCCGAGAATGCCTCTTGTCTTCTCCATCCTTTAAACGTACCCAATCTCCAGAAGCTAAGCCATTAGTTACTCGTTCAAGAACAGATACGTGAACTCTTAACGGATCATGAACACCATGGACTTTAACCAAAGCAAATCCATTGTCACTTTCTAAACCAACCACCATTCCTTCTGGAACATCCATGTTCTCATGTTTACACGAATTAGCAGGCTTTCTTGATCGCACTGTGTCGCCTACTTGCAGATGATCCTTTGAAAGAAACCATTCCGTATAACCGAGAGTAGCTGAGCTCTTCCTGATTTCTCTACTATCAATCCCTCTCCAAACCTCTTCCTCCTCTGAATTCTGCAAGCTGCTAAATCAGTTCAAGTTAATATCACACTTCAAGGTGGCCGAAAGAGCCAATTAAAATGTATGATTTACCTCTTCAAGACATGTAATATGTCAGTCATCGAAGGGCGACTTCGAAGATCATACATAAAGCAACCACATAGAAGGTTCTCGAGAGGAGGAGGTATGCCATTAGGGATATTAAGCTTCTCCTGCTTTCTCACAACTAAGTCATATATTTCATCAATTGTCTTCCCACACCAAGGTTGTACACCAGTCAGCATTTCAACAATGCTGCATCCAAATCCCCAAGAATCAGTCTCAAAAGACATCGGACCTCTTACTTCCGGTTGCCACTGTTCTGGAGCCATATAGTTTGGAGTTCCAAGTCTCACTGTCATATCAGAACTTGGCAAAGCGATACTAAGAAGAAGATAAGGGATTCCAACATCGCCAATGATAGCCTTGTCATTATCACTGAGAAGGAAGTTAGAGGGTTTAAGATTGAGAATCAAAAACCCCTTTGAATGCAATTCCATGATCCCTTTAACCAGATCAACCCCGTATCTGTAAAGTGTGGTTCAACATACATTAGAAGACATTAGTATTACATATATTAGCTGCTTGCTTGTGTAATGCAAAATTACCTCAATACATCAGAGAGTGAAAGCTTTCCTCCTTTAAGCCGAGCCATCTTGTCACCGATACATCCCTCATAGAATTTCATGATGATACATATCTATAGCATAGAACACAAGTGAACTTCTCAATCAAACAACAATTGAAAATCTAAGGAAACTAGAGAAAACACATGTTCTTTTTTAGTTACCCTTCCACTGATACTAGAGACTCCTCGGAGAAGACAAACATTCTCTAACCCTTGACACTTAGAAAACAAATCCTCAAACTTATCTACCACAGCTCTCCTTTGTTCCTCCTTAATAGGATGAAGCATTTTGATTGCTACTTCATGATACTCATCATAGTCTTGAGTTGATTGATGATGAGTAGCTAACCAAACATCACCAAAAGGACCTCTTCCAATCCGATGACGAAGCTTCAATGTTGCAGAATTCATCCATGGACTTGTCCCAGCTGCTAAAACACTCTCAGGTTCACCTTCAATGATTTCATACTCAGAATCATCTGGCTTGCTAGCAACAATCTTTGAAGCCATTTTCTGAACCAGCAAACATAGTTTAACCAGTTAGGATACATAAACACAAACTTTTTAAGCAACAACTCAATCAATCACATACGTCAAACGTTTGATATACAAGCAAACAGATTCCAGAATGAAGCTTGTTCTGAAGCTTATGTATCATTGCAATATAAAGAGAAAAGTCAGAGATCAGAGACGTGCAAGTGTTCTACACTTTGAAAATTAGTTTAGCGATAGAAACAAGGGACAAAGACAGTATTGTAGAGAAGTAGAAGAACAAGCAACATTACTAACCTATCAATCACAATGAGAATCAATTATCGCAAGATAGAATCATGAAGCAATGACTAAACAATAAAGAGGAATCAGATCTTATAGAACAAACTTTGTAAACTAAGAAATCAAATTGAATTTAAAATCTCTACTTCTAAGACCAAGAATAATCACAGATTGATGTAAGATTTAAACACAAGGAAGCTTAAAAGTAGAAGAAAGAGAGTAACCGACAATGACGGAGAGAAAAAAGGAAGTTTCGACGAATTAAGAAGTCTTTTGAAACCCTAAAACCAGTAATGACGAAAGAAACTTGAAGTTTCTGAAGAAAGAGAAACAAACAAAAAAAACTAAGAAGTGATCATCGGAAACTGAAACAAGTAACTTCAGAAGCTGAGAGAGAGAGAGAGAGAGAGAGAGAGAGAGAGGAAGAAGAAGGAAGGCGTGGAGGCCCCGTAAGTAAGTAAGTTTGTTTAATGGAAACATCGTAGCATTGCTTAATACCACAACCACAAGGCCCATATCATTTTCAGTTTATTTTGTAACTGTAAAGAAATTTTATAATATTTATTTTATATTGTTTTGTAACCGTAAGAAATATTATATTGTTTCAGGAGATAAGCCAGATTCAAAATTAAAATCGCTCTCAACCTTTTGACCTAGCAGCGCCGCCTCCATCTTCTTTGCGTTTGGGTCCGGCGGTCCGGAGGCTCACCTAGCCTCGTCGTCGGTCCCCTTTTTCCTTTCTATGCTTTCCGGCTTTGTTTGCAGCGACGCAGGTTTGGGATGTTTTCCGGTTTCTCTCACGCCTTGATGTCCTTTTTCTCTCTCGGTACAAGGCGGGACCCCTTGTTCGTCGGCGGTTGCGGAGCCACTGGACAGCGGAGCTTGTTTGGCGTCGGATCTACTTGTACCGGGCTCAGATCCGCTAGTCTCAGGTCTGTCGTTTCCTCATCGGACCGGTGTTGGTTTGTCTCGTGGTTGGTCGGAGATGATAAAAGTCTTGTCGTGGCTCTGTTTTGTGCTGGTTAGTGTCTCCTGCTTCCTGCGTTTTTTTCTGCTTAGTATGGTTAGTTTCCGTTGTAGGCTTGGTTAGGATCTTGGCAGTCGGTTCTGGTCAGCTATGGTTTTCTCCCCTGTTTAGCTGTGTTAGTTTTCTTCTCGTTGGTGTGGTTGGTTGTCTCTCGCTTCCTCTTCGGTTTATGTAGTCGTCTGATCTCGAGGCGCCTCGGGTTTGAGGTCTCTTGCGTGTTTTCGGGAGAGAATCGCTTGCTCGGATGGATTAGAGAGTCGCTCGGTAGCTTTCGTTCAAGGGTGCTCCTCTCCGTTGAATCACGTTTGCGGGCTTATCTCTGCTCGGATCGCCTGTGATTTCTTTGTTTTCTTGTGTTCTTTTGTTGTTGGCTGTCTCGGT
>OVAV01000747.1:0-16122 GCA_900406375.1 Iberis amara | reverse complement strand
TATAGAACCTGCATCCATTTGATTAGTACTCAGCCTCGCAGTTTCAAGCAACTGGTCTTTGCACCAACTTGATGTTAATCATGCTTTTCTTCAAGGTCATCTCAATGAAGCTGTCTACATGACACAACCTCCTGGTTTTGTCTCTGAGGAAAATCCGAACTATGTGTGTAAGCTCAACAAAGCGGTATATGGCCTTAAACAAGCACCTCGTGCTTGGTACAATGAGCTACAAAACTTTCTCATTGCTGCTGGTTTTATTAATGCCTTGAATGAGGCATCCCTGTTCATCTTAAGACATCAAGCCTATGTTCTTTTTTTTTTCTCATCTATGTAGACGACATTTTTGTTACAGAAAATTGCTCATCAACTGTTCAACTCTTCATTGCTATGCTTTCTCGTCGATTTTCGCTAAAAGATATGGGATCACTCACATATTTCCTCGGCATTGAAGTCTCATGGACTCAAACTGACACAAATGAAGTACATCACTGATCTCTTACGGCGTACACAGATGCTTGATGCCAAGCCAATTGCTACTCCAATGGCCGACAAAACCAGTTTGTCTTCACAATCAGGTATGACACTCTCTGATCAAAAGGAATATCAGATGATAATAGGCAGCCTATAGTATTTGCTTTCCACTAGACCGGACATTGCTTATGCTGTTAACAAGTTATCGCAGTATATGCATTGTCCGACTACAGAACACTGGATTGCAGCCAAGCGTATACCTCGATACCTCTGTCAGACCCTAGATGTTGGTCTCTGGTTTTCTTCGAAAAATTAGTTAAGATTACATGCATATTCTGCTGCTGATTGGCTGCTAATAAAGACGATTACACCTCCACTGGTGCTTATCTAGTTTATCTCGGTACTTATCTTATTTCTTGGTCTTCCAAGAAGCAATCTACTGTTGCTAGATCATCAATTGAAGCTGAGTATAAATCTGTAGCAGTCACAACAACATAAGTTCTATGGGTGTGTTCGTTGCTTTCCGAGCTCGGTCATAAACTTCCTCAAGCTCATGTCATCTACTGTGACAACGTTGGAGAATATCTCTGTGCAAATCCGGTATTCCACTCTCGAATGAAGCATGTTGGAGTGGATTATCACTTCATTCATAAACTAGTACAATTGGGTGACCTTCGTGTCAGCCATGTATCTTCAAAAGACCAGCTTGCCGATGTCCTTACGAAGCCTCTGTCTCGTGCTTTCTTCACTCCATTCTCACGCAAGATTGGTCTCACCTCACCTCGTCCATCTTGAGGGGGTGTGTGAGTATATATAGGTTATGGAAACTAATATTCTTGTTTCCTTGTACATCTTCTTACCTTGAATAGCTTTAGCTTGTATAATCTGTACAGACAATCACATTGTTCAATACAGTCAATACCAATTACACTTTAAGTCGGTGAATAAGCCTATTTAAAATAAGATAGAGCTATTAAGTCTCTATTTTTATAATGGCCTTATATGACCCAATTCGACCAAAACCAGTTCAATTCACATATCTTAATGGGCCAGATTTGCTAAGGTGAACCGGACACCAATAGTTAGCCTTCCAAATCTTTTGATGAGTTGACAACCGGGTGATCAAGTATGTTTTGGCCTGAGTTTGGCTTGTTTTTCTCGTATCAGGTCCTCATTAGAGAATGTGGAGCAGGATGGGGCTAAGTTTAAGAAAACACTTGCGGCTTATATGGGATATTTTTATAAAAAAAACTCTTGAAGTAATTGAGTTGTACGAGTTGGACATAGAAAAGGACTATCAAGTTACTTCGATTTTTTTTCTGAGTCTGTTAGTCAAGAAGGACTCGACATCTTCTAGTGATGTTGGGAATAGTTCGGTTCAATGTTGTGGCTTCTGAGAGAAGTTGATGTCATAACTACTAATGTGAAAGCTGGAGTCGATCTGGCGGTTGAGAACCACGCCCCCAAAGAGAGTTCGGGCTAAACATTTTATTGGGGAGTGATATGATGTAGTCTTCTCCGCTACATCTATATTCTTATTATCTTTTTGATTTGGATGCCTGAGAGGAACTTAAGTAGTGTTGCTTCTTTTTTTTTTTAATCATTCAATCAATATAATGTTCCATAAAGAACTTTTCCATCTTTCATAAAATAATTTGGTTTATCCCTGCCTGTAACAGGAATAGACCACCATATACTATTTACATGTAACAAAAACTGTAGTTTTAGAAGAATTGATTCTTGATTATTCTCTTATATTTTTCCAGTTTCCCAACTTGGTTAATGGTGTGTTTTTTTATATCAATGTTTGTGGTGTTATTTAAGTGATGGAAATGAATTTACTTAAGACCATGTTTGTTTAGTGCTTTTATGGTTGAGTTATATACTATTTTAAATTTCTAGCTGTGCCCAAGAACAATTTATAGTTGAGCACATTGTAAGACACTCATTCCACAAATTCCATTATGAACTTGAAGAGAATATTGTTACCTTCATGATTATGGATAGGTGCTCAACAATTTTTTTAAAGTTAGTTATTTTTTTATCACTCCTTATTTTATTAAAACACATAATGGTTTAATGATGCATGTTGAATGCTTCGATTGATAATTATTCTAATATACTATCATTCAAGTATGAGCATTCGAGTGTTTGATTTGGTTCTTCCGAGTTTCGGATAGTTTGCATATTGGAATTTAGGATCGATTCAGGTATTTTTAAAGTTTGGTTCGGATTCGATTCTAGTTATTTGGGTAATAAATTTTGATTTCCATTCGGACAACTATTTCATTTTTCGGGTATCCATTTGGGTATTTGGTTCCTATTTGATTTTTGACAAAAAATTCTTAATAAAAAATTATTTTTAATTATTATTTTTCTAATTTAAATATATGTAATTTTATTATTTGTATATTTAATAAAAAAATTTATTTATTATGGTGAAGTTCTGTTCGGTTCATAAAGTTTTGGTTCGGATCGGTTTTAGTTCCGGTTATTTGAATAATAGATTTGATAAGCTTAAAATTTGGTTCAGGTTCGAAACCGAATAGTTCGGTTCAGTTCTTCGGGTATCAATTATTTTTTGTTACCCCTACATTCAAGGATGGTCAATAACCAATTTTAAGAATACATTTTCCTTTTTAGCTACGCTCATATGTTGTACATACATTTTTAGAATCCAATCACCTTCATTGTTTTAAATGTGAATGATCTAAAAAGGTAAGAGATGGTCAAATAAAAGGTTCTTAAAATTTGGACACAAGATATCCACGTGATTTAAATTTCTTCTATAGGTGGTTTGAAGTCAATCCAACAATGCAATCAAAAGTTATGACGAATATACTGAAGACTGGTTAAGCTGGCTCGCAGAAGAAGCCTGTGCAAAGTACACCGATCGGTCCACGACCGATCAGTTTAGAAATCTATTTTGCACAATTTTTGCATAGAAATTATATTTTGCACAATTTTTGCACGAAAGATCCCCAGAATATTTCTTTTTCTCCATAGTTCATTTGTAACCCTTGAAATAGAAAATTAGAACTTTTTTAGGTAAACCATTATTTTAGTTTTATTTTCTACACTTTATTCTAGTTTTAGTTTTATAGAGGAAGACAAAATACAGAACCTTGTGTTGGAGAAGTTTTTTTGAACCCTCGGTATCTATCAATATCTTTTGTTATTTTATGTTTTTAATTATGTATTCTTCTTTGATTTTGAATTGTGTTTTTTTCAATGTGAGTAGTTAATTAGTTAAGTTTTAGGGTTTTTCAGGGAAATCATGTTTGATAGTTAGATTATTCATAAAAAGATTGAAATTGTTAGGTTCGTAGTCAAATTTGTTCTTAATGCCTGAATTAGACTGATAACCTAGTTAATGATAATAGGCTGATAAATACAAAGGGATTTGGTTTATAAATCTGATATAGTCTAGATGAATAAGTGTCCTTGCTTGCGTGAGTATTGTCTTAGATGTTTATTAACTATCAAATATGAACTTAATGCATGTTTGAATTATCTAAATACGGCGGGAGTTTGTCTTTAGTAATTCGAACATAGAGATTTAATACTTCGGGAGGAGATTAATATGAATCTGTCTTTTGAGTTGAGAACTATTTTCACTGATAATCTTTGCATGAAAATTTGAGCTGTTAAATTTGTCTATTTGTGGATTTCCTAACACCTAGCGTTTAGGTTTATTGATTTAGATTAGTTTTAATTATCGTTTTAATTTGCAATCATTTACAAACAACATCTATTTTCTCCTAGCTAAATTTGATTCTAAGATTAATAGTGCAACCAATATACTATTGTGTTTGTTGTGCACTTGCAGTGAATATATTTTGTTAAAACTTGAATATATCAGAAACACATTGAGTTTTTTTATGCCATTTTATAGGCAAGCTGAGTTCCTTGTTGAAACACAAATTTGTGTGTTTCAGTGTGTTAGAGCATATTGGTTCTTCCTGTTTGGAACTTCGTTGCTATCAATGTCTTCTTGTTGTACGAGTTTGTGTTATATTAGAAGATCATTTTATCACAAGCTAAGGATATGCCGGAGGTTGTGTGTAAACTCGATTAAGAGTATTGTAAACATCTTTAATATTTCTAAATGATAAACTCAGGGTGCCTGTGATAGAGACAAACGAGGAAGCCCCCATGGATGGTGAAGGTGACAAGGATGCAGTGGAGTGACCGACTATGGTTTACTTCCTCTATGCTTCTTTATTTGTTTTTATGTTTCCTAGCTTTTGAACATGGCTGCCTGGGAGGCTTTTACCCGAATCCTTTGTTTCTTTTGGATGTTTAAGTTTGAACATGTTCCCCATCGTTTAGATGGGTTGTTTTTCGATCTGGTTACATTTGAAAAGTGCTTTGACTTTCGCCTAGTTCCTGGATACGTTTCGTTTGGGCTGAGCCGGTTTTGAGCTTTACTTTAGTGTTACAGTGTTTGCCTAAGTAATATTCCTAGTATTTTGATATCAAGTTTGATGCAATACAATAACATGCTTATTTGAGAGGTCAAATGTTAAATCAATAATAGAGGTTACGATCATTAGAGATGTTTGTAATATGTCTTAATGCATTGTTGCGAGGCGGGGCTCGGCTTTAGCACTTACACGTTGTTGAGGGTTGCTCAGGCTATTACCTAGTGGGGGTGTGTGATGTATTGTATGACTGGCCAGGTCATACAATGTGTTATGCATTTTATTGTTAATTATGTATTATGGATTGAGTTAGAGAGAATGGTTAAGGTTTTGGATCGTTTACCGTTTGTTTGACATGTTGGGTACGGTGGTACGGTATAGTGTTCTTCCCTTACTTTCCTCTGAGTTATTGGGAAACATTGAGGCGGAAGTGGTTGTTTCTTGGATTCTCGATAGTTGAGGTCTTTGGAGCCCCCTGACTCGCATAAACAGTAATAGTCAATGACGCAGGTGGTTGGGTAAGCGCCTACTTGTCTTGTCCTTGGTTGTTTCGAAAAGATATGTTGATGTTGTTGTAGTGTTGGGATTTTTCGCCTCCGGGGACGGTCATCGATGCGGCTGAGGTGGATGGTTAAATATATCTCCCCATTTTGAGAAAAAATTTTAGAATTGATGAGGCGGAAGGCTAGGGTAATGTGAATGATCATATACATCTCCCCCATTTTTTGAGAAAAATTCAGGACCGAGGAGACGAAAGGCTGGGGTAATGTGAAGGATCATATACATCTCCCCCATTTTTTGAGAAAAATTTAGAACTGATGAGACGGAAGGCTGGGGTAATGTGAAGGATCAGATACATCTTCCCCCATTTTTGAGACAAATTCAGGATTGAGGAGACGGAAGACTGGGGTAATGTGAAGGATCAGATACATCTCCCCCATTTTTGAGAAAATTTAGAAATGATGAGACGGAAGGCTGGGGTAATGTGAAGGAGCAGATACATCTCTCCCATTTTTTGAGAAAAAATTTTTGGGAACATCGAAAAGGTGTTTGTTGATATTTAGAGCTGAACTCGCTAACAGGAGTTGCCTACGTACCCTAGGCCCTTCCCATCTGATTCCCAGCTTTCCTGCGTTCTTTTCTGCCCGAGTAGGGAAAACTTCTCGTAGCACCAGATCTCTTTATATGAATCGCCGCTGTTTGATCATCTTGTTGTAAAACCTTATTACGGTGTTTTGGTAGTTTTGTAGCCGCACCATAGCCTTGTCTCTCCTTTCGTCGACTGTGTTGGCAATGTCGATAAACATCTGGTCTTTTTGGTCTATGTGTTACGGTGCTAATTCCCTCCTCAGGCTAGGTACTTTCATCTCAGCCGGTATGACAGCCTCAGTGCGATAAACTAAGGCAAATGGGGAGTCGTTGGTTCCCTTCCTGGGGGTTTTTCGGTATGACCAGAGTACTCCTTCCAATTCATCTGGCCATTTTCCTTTCTTCGCATCTAATCTCTTCTTTAGACCGTCTAATATGGTTTTTTTGGCGGCTTCAGCTTAGACCGTTTGCCTGAGGGTAGTAGGGTGTTGAGTTGGAAAGGTTAATCCTCATTCTATCGCATAATTCTTTGAACCTGTCGGAGGTGAACTAGGAGCCGTTGTCTGTGTGTATTTCGTAAGGAATTCTGTGGCGACAGATTATGTTCTTCCAGATGAAAGAATCTCCGTTCTCGGATTTCACCTTTGTGAAGGATTCAACTTCTATCCACTTAGAAAAATAATCGGTCAGTACTAGTAAGAAGCGATTCTGCTTCGACTTGTGCATTGGACCGATTATGTCCATGGACCATCGCATAAACGGGTATGGTGCGGTAATCGATTGCATCTCCTCAGTTGGTCGGTAGATTAATGGCGCATGTTTTTGGCATTTTTCGCATTTTAAACCATGTTTTTTGTAGTATGTGATCGTCATTGGCCAGTAGTAACCATATCATTTGATCTTGAATGCTAAAGCTCTACCTCTTGAGTGGTTGTTGCATGCTCCGTCATGGACTTCTTGTATTATGTTCCTCGTTTCATGACCGAATAGGCATTTAAGGTGTGGTCCTCGGACGGTCTACGTTTTAGAGGTTTCCGTTAAGCTGGGTGTACCTCGCGCTTTTGGCTTTGAGTTTCCTTGCGTCCCATTTCTTTGGAGGTAAGATCCCATCTTTAATGTATGCGAGTATCTCGATTCTCCAATCTATCTCTGTTTCGACCTCGTCTGTTTCTAAAGGGACCTCGTCCTCCCTCATATCTTCCGGGACTGGGATCGCATTGTACTCTTCTATCAATTCTTGTATGCCGCATGTAGCCTTGGTTACCGAGATGTTGGGTTTGGAGATGGTCTCGACGGGTATAACTCTTGTCGTCTTGGGGTCCGTGGTCGAGGCTAGGGCATCCGCAGGTGTTTTTTCCCCTCTAGGGATTTGAATCAGCTCGAATTCCAAGAAATCCTTAGAAAGATTTTCACCACCTCTAAGTACGCTTCCATTCGGTCGTCTCTGGTCTCGTATTCTCCGCTAAACTGGTTTGCCATTAGTTGAGAGTCATAGTACGCATTGATCTATTTTGCTCCGATCGCTGCTGCCAAATGAAGATCTACTATCATTGCCTTGTACTCAGCTTTGTTTTTTGAGGCCGCAAAGTCTAGTCTGAAAGATTGTTCGATCATTTCGCCGGTTGGGGCGATGAGTCGTACACCTACTCCTGAATTATGCTTGGAGCTTGCTCCGTCGACGTATAGGGACCATCGTGCTTTGGAATACTTAGATTGATTTTCCATTTCAGGCGGCAGTTCGATGAGAAAGTTTGCAAGTAGCTGAGATTTCGCGCATGTCCAGCTCTTGAACTCTATATCATGTTCACTTAGTTCGACCGCCCATTTTGATAGTCTTCCTGATTGTTTCAGGTTGTGCAAAAATTATATGTACGGTTGGTTTGAGAAAACGACGATTGAGTGCGATTGGAAATAGGATCTTAACATCCTTGCTGTGTGGATCACTACCAATGCTAACTTCTCTATCGTTGGGTATCTTGTTTCTGCATCATCTAGGATCTCGCTCAGGTAAAATATTGGTTTTTGGTTACCGAGGTCTTCGCGTACGAGGACTGAGCTGATTGCATGTGTTAAGACTGCTATGTACAGGAATAAGGTATCCATTCCTGCGGCTTGGATAGTACCGAAGGCGTCATCAAGTAATTCTTCAGTTCTTTGAATGCTTGTTCGCATTCTTCGTTCCACACGACTTTCTTGTTTCCTTTTAGGAGGGTATAAAATGGTAGACATTTGTTTGTTGAATTTGATATGAAACGGTTTAAGGCCGCTATGCATCCTGTCAACCTCTGCACTTCCCTTGTGTTTTTGGGTGATGGTATCCTCAGCAATGCGTTGATCTGCTTAGGGTTGGCTTTGATGCCTTTTCTGATTACCAAATAGCCGAGAAATTCTCCCGAGGTAACTGCGAAAGTGCACTTAGCTGGGTTCAGCTTCATCCCATAGGTGTTTAGAATTTTGAAACAGACGCGGAGGTCACCTATGTAATCATCTTCGTCGGAAGATTTGACGAGCATATCGTCAGTATACACCTCCATTGTTTTCCCATGCTGTTCTGAGAGTATCTTGTTCACCAAACGCTGATAGGTTGCCCCAACATTTTTCATGCTGAAAGGCATCACCTTGTAACAATATATGCCCCGATCGGTAAGAAAAGTGTTTTTCTCTATCATCAGGATGCATTAATATTTGGTTGTAGCTTGAGAAGGCGTCCATGTACAAGAGGAGCTTATATCCCACTGGGGCATCCACCAGCTGGTCTATGTTCGGTAGGGGGAACCTGCCCTTGGGACATGCTTTGTTTAGTCTGTTAAGTCGATGCATACTCTCTACTATCCGTTCTTTTTCTTGACCTTCACGGGATTTGCCAGCTAGTCGGGGTATTTGACCTCCGTAATGGACCCTGCACTCAACCGTTTTTCCACCTAGTCTTGGACTGCCTGAGCTCGCTCAACACCTAATTTGCGTTTCTTCTGTTTGATAGGTTAATAGATCGGGTCCACGTTTAGCTCATGAAATATTATATCCAAACTTATGCCGGGCATGTCTGTAATGTTCCATGCGAATGTGTGTTTATTCTCCCGAAGGAATGCAATCAGGTCTTCTTTTATATATTTTAGCTTGGAGCCAATCCCAACGCAATGTTCAGGGAAACCTGGGTCAATAAAATATTGTGTTACCTCGTCCAGCTTAGGTTCATCGTAGCTAAATGTTTCTGGGATTGTTGGTTCCCCGATCTGTAGTTGCTATAAGGCATTCTTCCTAAGCTCAAGTTCAGCTAAGTAACATGCTTGAATCGCCTTTGGCTTCCTCTGATTGTTTTGACCCCTTCTTTGGTGGAGAACTTAACGAACTGATGGTAAGTAGATGGTACCACTTTCATAGCGTTTATCCAGGGTGTTCCCAAGATAGCGTTGTATATCGCTGGACGATCATCACCATGAACTAAATCATTCTTGATACTCCTTCTACGTGCATGAGCAATTTGATCATTCCGAGTGTCATGGTAGTTTCCCTCGTGAAACCTGTTAGAGGTGTAGGAGGTCCTTCTATTTGGGATAGGTCGATGTTCATCTTCACTAAAGTTTCCTTGAAGATGAGATCTACAGAGCTCCCGGTGTCCACGAGTACTCTTACGATTTCAAAGTCTCTGAGGATCAGGTCGACGACTAATGGATCTGTATGCGGTACATCGAGGCCTGTCGTGTGTAGCTCATCGAATAGAATAGGTTCTTCTGCCTCCTGAGGCTTGGTTTGCCACCTTTTGCACGACGCAGCCTTTCGTTCGTATGCCTTGATCGGCGTGATGGAGTTTAAGCTGAATTGATGGTTTCCCATTATCATATTGATTCTTTTCTTGAATGGCGGAGTTGGAGTGAGCTCCGACAATTCCCCCCGAGTTCTTTTTAGAGGGTTGGCTTCCTCAATTGGTTCCTTTGCGTTGTCCTGGGAGTTTGTTACGTTAGTATGGCTGGGTTCGGTCAACTCGCCTGATCGATGATTTTGCGAACAAAAAGGATTTAAAACTCCTACACTCATCGGTTGAGTGATCGTCTTGGTTATGATAATTGCAGTGTTTCTTTGTGCTTCCTTGTTCCTCAGGTCATTTCCATTGGTTCCACGGACCGCTCTTGGGCCTGCTTGCATGGAGAGCATGATTTCCTGCTGAGGAAGGACCCCTTGGGGCAGTTAACTAGGACGCCGGGTTTTTCTCTCTACTTCTCTTTCATATTTCGATAAGATCTTCTATTCGTGCGAATGTGAGAACCAAAATTCGCACTATCGATTTCTGTTAGTTACGGAAAATCAGAGAAAACCCTTATTTCCCAGAGATCCTGGATTTCTGTGAGTCAAACGTAAACAAGATCAAAGTTCGAAAGTAAACAATAAAAGTATGAAATTAAAGAATACGAAAGAGGTAGAAAAAGAGGTTTCTTATTATGAATCCGCGTATGAGCGTGTTACAACAGGTGATAAGCCTTGGTTACGTGAGGTGTTGGCGAGTTCCGTAGTACGAAAACCTAAGACTAGTAAACCTAATTGAGTCGCAACTCACTAACAAAATCGGAAAAATAATCTAAAGCCCTAAGTATTTTGGTGCGGAGAACTGAATGTGTATTGAATGTAAATTGAACGTCCATGTCCCCCTTCTCTTCGTCTCTCTTATATAGGCTTCAGGGTAGATCCATCTTCCTTTTTCGTCTTCCGTTCCTCAGCGAAAATCTTCCTTTTCCTGTTTATTCTTCTGCGAAAATCTTCCTTTTCTAGACTTCTTCCATTTTCTTCACGGCTTGAAGGACAAGCTTCGACCGTCATTGCTCTTGGGGCCGATTCTCATCTAGAATCGTAAGTGGGCCGTTATCGTGTTTTAGGCCTTGTTGGGCCGTTTTACGGTCTAGGCGATTTTTATGGTTCTCATCGGGGAACCAAGTTTTCGCACGATGATACGATTAAAACTTTGCAGAAAGATTATATCCATCATGTACACAAGATAATGTTGGCGTTGAAGTTAGCCGTTATCGTTTAATACGATCGATAAATACGAGCGCGTCCTTATGACCGTTCCGAAGAACGACTATTGCGATCACATAGTTATGGTAATCCTTGGCATTTCGGCAAACCATTATCGTTTTATACAATTAATTCCATACGAGAAGATTTCACGATTCTTTCGCAAGTCGTAGGAAGTAATCGTATGGCTAAGGTGACCTCGGTGTTCAGGATAATCGGAATCATTTATACGATTACTTAAAGACTAATGCGAGTTTTACGATTTTTATTGCAGGACTCCAACGGAAACTCAGAATGATACGAAAAGAGAGATGGGAGGTTCGTGACGAAGTTAGCTCACCAGTTGGCGAGCTGAACTTGTGAGGTTCAGTTCGCCAGTTAGCGAGCTGAACTTGTGAGATTCAGCTTGCCATTTGGCGAGCTGAACATGCGTTGTTTAGCTCTCCAACTGGCGAGCTGAACTTTTGTGGTTCAGCTTGCCAACTGGCGAGCTGAACCTGTGTTTTTTAGCTTGCTTGTTGGCGAACAGAACGTGTGTTGTTCATCTCCCCAACTGGCGAACTAACTTGTGAGGTTCAGTTCGCTAGTTGGCGAGCTGAACTTATGAGGTTCAGTTCGCTAGTTGGAGAGATGAACTTGTGAGATTCAGCTCGCCAGTTGGAGAGCTGAACGTGTGTGGTTCAGCTCGCCAACTGGCAAGGTGAACGTGTGTTGTTCAGCTCGCCAATTGGCGAGCTGAACCTGTGTTGTTCAGTTCGCCAGTTGGCGAGCTGAACTTGCGTAGTTTAGCTCGCCAGTTGGCGAGCTGAACTTGCATAGTTTAACTCGCCAGTTGGCGAGCTGAACGTCTGTTGTTCAGCGTATGTATTTTCGCTTGTCCGTAAACGTATCTGTTGAGGTCTTTCATATTTTTTGGACATCGATTCCGAGTATGCTTGTCTCGATCTCGACATTGGACGTAAGCAGATTGTCTTGCCTCGTTAAAACCTTAGTGATAGGAAAATCCAGTGGGAAAAACCTTCTCGACTAACGACAAATGAGTACAAAGATAATCGCTTAGAGATTCTCCGATTGTTGTCCAATTCTTCCAAAAAATATTTCTTACGGTGTTTCGGAAGTATCGTGGCTTTAGATAGTTTATTTTGTTGAGTGTATGAGATTCAGCTAGCTAACTGGTGTGCTGAATGTACGAGATTCAACTAGCCAACTGGCTAGCTGAATGTACGAGATCTTTTCGGAAGTCTCGCGACCTGTTTCATGGATCAGGATGATACGACTAGTGCGGTTTGATGTTCGGATCGTGTGATTAACATTTCCGTGAAAGCTATTAGGCATTGATTTCGTCGTGACCGTTTTTGACCCCAACAGTTAGCCCCCAGCTCGTAAGAATCATGGAGATTTTCTTGCGAGGTATAGAGTTGGTTAAGTTAGGCAAAATTGATGGCTAAAAGTCCGAGATGTTTTCGTTGGCGATTAGACTTTGTCGTGGGCGACCAGACTTCGTCGTGAGCGACCAGATTTCGTCGTGGGCGACCAGACTTCGTCGTGGGCGACCAGACTTCGTCGTGGGTTACCAAACTTTGTCGTCGTGGGTTACCAGACTTCATCGTGGCGACCAGACTTCATCGTGGGCGGTCAAACTTCGTCGTGGGCGGTCAGACTTCGTTGTGGGCGACCAGACTTCATCGTGGGCGACCAGAACTCATCGTGGGCGACTAGACTTTGTCTTGGGCGACTAGACTTTGTCTTGCGCGACTAGACTTCGTCGTGGGCAGCCAAACTTTGTCGTGGGCGACCAGAATTTATCGTGGGTGACTAGACTTCGTTGTGGGAGACCAGACTTCGTCGTGGATGACCAGACTTCGTCGTGGGTGACCATACTTCGTCGTGGGTGACCAGACTTTGTCGTGGGCGACCAGACTTCGTCGTGGGCGTACCGAACATCCCGAATATTCGTATAGCCTCGAGATTGACAAGATTTCAGATTATATGAAGATGTGTGTGTGTGGGGATAATTTTTTCTTATACAAATTTTTTTTTCATGAATGTTTGCTAACTTTTCGAGAGGATTCCGATGAGGCTCCACCCATTAGATAAGGCACTCAGGGCGCGTGATCTGGAGGCACGAACGGCTAGGTTCAAAGTCGAGAGGCTCGAAGACAAGAACTCTCGTTTGAGGAGAGCAATGGAGGAGTCGGCGCGTGCAATCAGACAGGGTAAGCGCGATGTAGTTTCGATCATGGCGGATCGCTCGACTTGTTTCGAGGCTTGTTTTGATCGATTAGAATAGACGCACCAACTGTTGGGAATTGGCACGAGTGTTGCCATTCGGTGGACGCCATGTATCAGACTACGCGATCCGACTACCAGTATGACGTCGAGAGGAAAAAGATGTCTGGGTTTTTGGAAAAGTATGAAGATGCGACGTCTCTAATCCCTCCGATTGAAGCATAGATTCAGGAGTGCTAGGGCTCTGATTCCTGTTTCTCCTGATTCGAAGGATGTCGGAACCGCGTCGTGTGCTGAAGAGGAAGCGGTGGACCAGGATCCAAAACTTTTTTGTGCATCGTGTTCTCGTTATTACGATCCCGGTCAGTGAAGAACAAGGGCTCATATAAAGGGAATACGTTCCCTATTTAGGTTATGATTTGAGCCGTGTGTGGCCGTTTTTGGTTTAGTAGGATCGGCCGTATGTGGCTTTGAATCCTTGCCGCTATGCAGATTTTTGTAAATAATATTTGTGTGAATATATGGTTTAGCTGTTGAGACAAATTTACGACTAGTCAATTCGTATTTCGTTCTCTGATTTGTCGCTACGTTTAGTTTGTCCATTTTGGGTGAGACTTTTTCGGAAAATCTAATTTTCGAGTTATGTGGATTTGCGTGTGTGAGCGACGAGACAAGTTTAGGGATCTCGTATCAGTTTTTAATACTATGTCTAGAGATGTTAGAGACCAATGTGATGGGTTTAGGGCAAGACCTAGGTTTACTCTCGGTTTTAGGGGGTGAGGTGACTATTCCGGTTTACGTATCCCGTTTATAATTTTAGCCTGATTCCTATTTCTATATTGGAATCTTCGATAGATTCGCATCGATCGGGAATCAAGCATCTCTCTGAAGAAAATTTCTAAGTCATTCGGAAGTGCTGACCAAATGTTTTGTTTTTATAGCGCTGTTATCCTTGAGTTGGATGTGTGAGAACCGATCTTACGAAAGGTTAGGTGACTACTTCGTCCGTCGGGGCCAATCGACGGGTTCGATACAGGAGCTAGTGTTTGCTCGTTTTGGTTTTGAAGTTTGTGTAAACTGCGTTCGTGCAAGTTGGGAAGTCTGTTGTGATCAGCAACAAACATGACGGTAGATGCTACCGTTTTGAGTTTTCTCGAAGTATGTGTGTTTGAGAAGATGTTAGTGCGTATATCTGTTTAGTCTTCCAAGACGGCGTTTTCATCGAGGAATGTATTTTTTTCGAAAAATGGTTATTCAGGCGTTTGCGACGTCTCGCGATGCTGAAGATTGATTTTTCTTTGATATGCCGCATTTCATGCTCGAAATGTTCGCAGGCTTGAAGATGTTTTAGCGGTGCTGTAAGGATTTTGTTTTAACTTTTCGGTAGCAAAATGTTACAGTTTATTCGCGGATGTTCCCAGCAAAAACTGTTGTTTCCGTTTAGATGTTTATTTGATTTTTGTTTTATTTACGAGAGTCGTTTTGTAAGCATTTTCGATTTTACGAAAGTTGTATCATAAATATTGTCGAGCTTAATTATACAAAAGTTTTTCTGCAAAATGTTATCGAGTTTATTTTTACGAAAGTTGTTCTGTAAAATATTTCCGAGTTTAATTTTATGAACGTTGTTTCGTAAAACATTGTCTAGTTTAGTTTTGCAAAAGTTGTTTCGTAAAATGTTGTCGAGTTCAATTTTGCGAAAGTTGTTTCGTAAAATGTCATCGAGTTTAATTCTACAAAAGTTACTTCGTGAATTGTTTCCGAGTTTGATTTTACGAAAGTAGTTTCGTAAAATGTCGCATGCGGGCGGTTCGAGTTATTTTTTACTTAGGCATTTTTAAGTGAATCGTGCGTGGATTGTTGTGTTTAGTCGTAATTTTTTTTAAGTTGAAACACGTTTTTCTTATCACCGAAAAGTTTCAAAAAATCGAGTATATAAATGCGGATATTTTGAAATATGGGAGTATACGAGTATACGTATACGTACACACTCCCCCCCCTTTTTCAGAGAGGGGGAGAGCTGCACTTTTCTTGCGAAATGTTGCCTACGTACCCTTTTTGGGGATCAAGCCGTCTCGTAGTTTAGTTTTGTTGTCATGAGTATGATTACTCGCTTGGTGATGTTGTGTCGTCCGTTTTGGCCGCGGTGGCTATAGTTGGGTTTATGACTTTTTCGGGCATTGGTTGCACTGTTTTATCTGGGAAGTTGGTCTCCGAGGCGTGATCGCCTTTTTTGAGTTGAAGAATCTGGTACGTGCTTTTCTGATGCGTTCTCAGGTTTTTTCTGAAATATTTTCGATTAGAGGCTGAGTTGCCTTTTTTCGTTTGGGTCCGGCTGATGATGTTGTTGCGATCCGTCTTAGTTTATGCTCCGCTCGGAAGAAGGGTCTTGCTTATTTTTGACATCCCGAGATTGTGGATATTCCGTATGGAGTCGGGAATTTGATGCCCAAGTGGTAAGTCGATAGGCCCGCTTTCATAGAGTTTATCTAAGACGTTCCGACGATTACGTTGTAGATGGCAGGATGGTCGACTACTGCGAAGTCGACGATTTTGATGATTTCTTTTGCCACAACCGGAAGCTTGATCGATCCAAGAGTCATGGTTGTCGTGCTGGAGAAACCAGAGAGTGGTTTTGGCGTGGGTCTGACTTCGGACAGTTTGATTCCCATCTTGTTTAGCGTATCGCGGAAGATCACATTTACGGTACTTCCCGTATCGACGAGGATTCTTGCAACTTCGATATCTCTTATAACGAGGTCGATAACGAGGGGGTCGCAATGTGGTGTGTCGATTTCGACAACTTTGTTTTCCTCAAAAGTGATAGTATCATTGGGTGATTCGGAGGGCGTGAAGAGAAGATTGATAACTCTCAAAATTCATGGTTTTTACATGTTATTTA
>OVAV01000746.1:5953-16128 GCA_900406375.1 Iberis amara | reverse complement strand
AACCTTAAACTAAGCATGAATAAGAAGGAATCATAAGCAAAGCATGAATATCATGAAGATTCTGGGTTTGATCATCAAAAAAATTCAAAGAGAAAAACAAAGAGAAAGACCTAAAATAAAGCTTAGGTTCAAATGGAGGATGTTAAGAGCTTATATAGTGGTTTAGGAAAACCATAAACCACTAAAAGACAAATGATTAAAAACTGCACGTAGTTTAGTTTGATCCTTGAGGAAAAAGTCTGGCTTGCACAGGAACGTTCTGAAACTGGCCCTGATCGAGCCGGAGACTCCAAGTCGAATTGGATTGGTTCGTGTTGAGCTTGGGTTGAGCTCGATGTTAAGATCGAGTCGGGTGGCCATGTGATCGAGTGGTTTTGGCTGGATGATCGAGTGGTTGGTCGAGCCGGGTGAAGACTTGGCGTGATGCGACTTGACGTGATGGGCTTGACATGATGGTCGAGTTTGGCTTGGCGTAGTGGGCTCGACATGGTGGTCGAGTCCGGCTTGGCGTAGTGGGCTTGACGTGATGGTCGAGTCCGGCTTGGCCTGGTCGAGTCCGGTTCTTTCTTTCCCTTCCCCAAATTTGTAACGATGTTCTGAAAGCTCCCTAAACTCCTGAAATATCTCCAAAATGCATATGTATGCAAATGCTAATGCAGAACTACTTAAAAATGCAAACTTACTAAGAAAGACCTATGAATGCAACATGTTAATATCTAAATGTACCTAAAACAACAATAAATGACTTCCTAAAACACGTAAAATGCAAAGACATCATGAATGATTTCAATCAATGTAATGAGAAGAAAAAGGCAAAGAAATATCACAAATGCAAATTTTGCAAAAAGTCTGGACACTTTCAAAAAGATTGCACTAAAAGAAAATAATGGTTCGAAAAGAGAGGTAACCCTATGGGTTCCGTAATCTTTTTTAAATCTAACGTTACTTATGTTTATTCTAAAACTTGGTGGATAGACAGTGGTGCTAATGTACATGTTACCAATTCCATGCAGGGAATCCTTACGACCCAGACCATAAATCCAAGTGAAAACTACATTTTTATGGGAAACAGAGACAAAGCACCTGTTGAAGCAATTGACACTTACCGTCTCATTTTAGATAGTGGATTTTTTTTGGATTTATTCCAGACTCTTTATTTTTCTTCTATTTCCAGTAATTTAGTTTCATTAAGCAAACTTGATTTGGCTTGTTTTAAATGGACTCAAGGAGATGGTTGTTTTAGTTTACTTTTGAACTCTAATCAAATTAGTTCGGGAAAATTAGTTGATGGTCTTTACATGTTAAAATTGACTTATCAATTTGCTAACACACTTTTCACCTTGTATATTAAGAGTGGACTTAAGTCATGTGCAAATTACTCGTATTTCGTGTGGCATAAAAAGCTGGGACACATTTCCAGCGAAAGAATTAAAAGGTTGATAAAAGATGGAATCATTCGAAATCTTGTTTTCACCAATAATAAAGTTTGTATTGATTGCATTAAGGGTAAGCAATCAAAACATACAACGAAAGGAGCGACAAGAAGTACACAACATCTTGAAATCATACATACATATATTTGTGGAACTTTTGACGTTCCAACTTTTGGAGGTGAAAAATATTTTATTATCTTTATTGATTATTTTTCACGTTATTGTTACATCTATCTATTGCATGAAAATCTTAATATGTGAATGTTGTACAAGTATTCATTACTGAGGTAGAGAGACAATTGGATAGGAAAGTGAAAATCATTAGGTCTGATAGAGGTGGTGAATTTTATGGCAAATATGATGAAACAGAACAACATCCTGGACCTTTTGCCAAACTTCTCCAAAAATTAGGGATCCCTTCCCAATACACGACGCCTGGTTCTCCATGGCAAAATGGTGTAGCTGAAAGGCGAAATCGTATTTATATGGAAATCGTTAAATGATGAGTGATTCTAACTTACCTATATCCTTGTGGATGGATGCATTAAGTACCGCAATTTATATATTAAACATTGTTCCTAGCAAAGCGGTTCCAAAGAATCCTTTTGAAATGTAAAAAGGCTGGAAACCCAGTCTGTCACACCTACAAGTTTGGGGGTGTCGAGCTAAAGCAAGAATATATAATCCACATGAAATTAAATTAGATTTCAAAACACTTAGTGGTTTCCTTATTGGTTACCTTGAGAAATCAAAAGGATATAAATATTATTGTCCAACTCACAATACGAGAATAGTAGAAACTGGAAATGCCAGATTCTATGAGAATGGCGAAATTAGTGGGAGTGATAAAATTTAAGATGTGGTCATTCAAGAAATTAGGGTTAATATACCTTTACCCCTAGTTCCTAATGTTGGGAATCCACATGTTGTACCATTGAACAATAAGGAAACCTCATTGAATGATCATACACTCCATGATAAAAATATCACCATTAATGATCATGTTCTTGAAGCACAAGAGGAACCAGCATTAAGAAGGTCAACTCGTTTGAGGAGATCTGCCATTCCCGCTGACTACATGCTTTATCAAGTAGAATATGGAGAATGTGATATTAAAGATCCAATTTCTTATTCACAAGCCATGAAATATATTAATTCTGATAAATAGATTGATGCCATTAAAGATGAGATGGACTCAATGGTTCAAAATGAAGTTTGGGATGTTGTTCAATTTCCTAAAGGACACAAAGCAATCAGTTGTAAGTGGATCTTCAAGATCAAACTTGATTGTAGTGGCAATATTGAACGATTTAAAGCTAGACTTGTAGCCAAATGTTTTAATCAGAAAGAAGGCATTTATTATGATGAGACTTTTTCCCCTATGTCAAGGAAGGACTCTCTTAGAATTATCATGGCGCTAGTAGCTCAGTATGATCTCCAGTTACATCAAATGGATCTGAAAACTAAGTTTCTTAATGAGAATTGCAAGAAGAATTCTATATGCGTCAACCTGAAGGCTTCATAATTGACAAATATGAAGACATGGTCTGCAAACTAAAGAAATCAATATATGGATTCAAACAAGCTTCAAGGAAATGGTATCTAAAGTTTGATGAAATCATTACAAAATTCGGTTTCAAAGAAAACATTGTAGATCCATGTATATACCTAAAGATGAGTGGGTGAAAATTCATATTTTTGATATTGTATGTTGATGACGTATTATTGTCCAGTAGTGATGTCGGTCTATTACATGAGAAAAATAGTTATTTCTCTAAGAAATTCGAAATGAAAGATATGGGTGAGGCAACCGATGTGATAAATATTAAAAATTTCCGTAATAGATCACTTGGAGTTTTAGGATTGTCTCAGAAAGCATATATTGATAAAGTTCTTGAAAGATTCGACCTGATGACATGTTCTTCTAGCATTGTTCCTATGCAGAAAGGTGACAAGCTTGACCTTAAGCAATGTCCGCAGAATGCATTGGAACGTAATGAAATGCAAAATATCCCTTATGCATCATTAGTGGGAAGTTTGATGTATACACAGGTTTCTACAAGACATGATATTAGCCATGCAGTTGGCATGTTGGGTAGATATCAAAGTAACCCAGAACTAGCGCACTGGTTAGCTACAAAGAAAGTTTTAAGATACCTAAAGAGAACAAGAAACTACATACTTACATATAGAAAATCAACACATCCATAGATAGTTGGATTTTCTAACTCAGATTTTGGTGGATGCCATGACACTAGGCACTGCACTATTGGAAAATTCGCAGCTAATTTACACGTCCACAATTGAGGCTGAGTATCTAGCATGTTATGAGGCTTCTATTCAGGGAACGTGATTGCGAACTTCATAACCGAGTTTAGGACTTTGAGTTTTGTTGACAAACCTTTAACTCTTTACCGTGATAATCAAGTTGCAATCTTCTTCTCTAAGCATGATAGAATATCTAAAGGAGCCAAGCATATGGACCTTAAATATCTATCAATCACTAAAGCAAGATGTTAAGAGAGAACCATTTATCATTGAACATATAGGCACTGAGCTTATGGTAGCAGACATATTTTCAAAAGCTTTACTTCCTAAGACTTTTAAAACGCATGCTGCAAGTATGGGTCCTGAGGATAGTTTTTGATTATGTTATTTGATTATTTTAGCTTATATTTGACATTTATTTGAGCTCTTTAGGGCTTTTACATCTTTTATTTATTTTGTTTTCACCGTGTACACACATTATGGGTTGTTGGATTTATAATGATAACTCCTACTTATGTTTACGGTCTAGCTATGAATGTAGTTAATGTAGTAGTACATGGATGGGATCATGTTACGAAATGATGTGCAACCGCCATGACTCTCATTGTTTGCTAGATTAGCCAAGACAGTTATGATAACCAAATGAAGAAAATAAAGATATAACATGTAATGTCAGCCTTATGATTCCATAAAGAATATGTTATACTAACGACCAAGTGGAAAACTGTAAGGAATATTTTCTTTCCCGATTATATGGTTTTATAAATAACTATTTTCAATTGGATATTTTTATTCTTTAATATATTGGTGACCAATTAAATTGGAAATAAATGAGATAATTTCTAAATAATCTCTACTTTGATGGACGGTTGAGATTAATCCTAAGAAAATTCTAATGAGGAATTAGGTCCTCTTTCTGCCTACAAATATATATCTCTACTCCATCATAGAGATATCTTACGTTAAAACAACACAACACCTAAAGACGTTTATAAGAAGGAGAGAAAAACCTAAATTTTTCATGTTCCATTCAGGAAACCGTTCATGAAGATCTCTTAAATACAATAAACGGAGGTAATCCTTTCACATTTTTCCTTTCATTTGTCTAAATGATCAGTCAAGTTAAGAATTTATTAGTTTAACTTGTTTGCAAAAACATAATCGTTTGTAAATAAATAAATAAAAGTCATAATTGAGAAGGAGCAAGTAACTTATATTATTATTTTATCCTAACCAAAATTTGAAATTGACCATTGAGATTACAAGTTTAAGTTTTTTTTTTTATAATGGAATTTGGGTTATTAGGTGTGTTACATTTCATAAATCAAAAGTTGATATAAATAAATATAAATAATTATAGTTTAGAATCGAATTACATGAATTATCAAATTATAATTTAAATACTTAAGCAATAGTTTTCAAAAAAGAAAATTTCACTTCGCATAACGGATTGCAATATAGTTTTCAAGCATAAACAAAGATAAATTTGGATAAATTTGATACGGCATTGCCACTTGTAATTTTAGTGACAGTAGACATGACTCTGCAGGTGTAAGCTGAAATGCACTAGAAAGGGGAATCAATTTTTTTGAGAAGATATAAAAAAATTCTTCTAGAACCATAACTTCACATATATAGTGTTAAGTTAGCATCATGTGACAGATAAAAATCAACTGAGAAAAAATAAAGTTGCACTGACGTAATTATTAAAGATAAACGAAGAATAAAATTTTATGAAAAGTATAAAATAAAGACGAAACAAAATGGTTCCCAGATTTGGGCATCCCACTTAAGACTGTTGGAATCCTAATCGAGCGCACCATTTTCTCTAACTTCTATATAATTCTCCTTTGCCCTTCTCTTCTTCTTTTTTCTTTTACATATCTTTCTCTAAACTTTTTAAGGGTATATAATCAGCCTATTTGTTTTAAATATGCATATTATATGTACTATAATGGTAAATGAGAACTTGAAATGTACAATTAGAACTAGGCATAGTTAAATATTGATTAAAAAAAAACGAATTCTAGGATCTAAAAAATTGGAGTTTTCCCTTCAAATGTATGAAGTCATGAAGTTAGTGAGAATATTAAACATAACAAAACATAAACAAGGATCAAATGGTCTATTGATTGGGTCATATTTGTTTTCCTGTTACCAGATCAAGGATCGAACCAAGACAATGTACTTTTTTATATATAGATTCTAAATTGGTTCAGAAATTAACGTGATAAACAATCAGTAATGGAATATATTTATTGTAACTATATAAATTTTTCTCTGTAAAAAAAGCTATATAAATGGTCGAGGCTATTTAAAAAAAGAGATATCATACATCTTGTGTGTAACTCTGTATGTTGTCTAATCCCTTTCACACCTAAAAGTAAGTGTATTTATTAGCTTTTGTGTTGTATAAAGTGAGAATTAAGGAACCAACAACAAGTTTCCACTCTAATCACAATACGTTAATCTGTATTTTTATGAATGAAGAATATTAGTTAGCATTAAAGGGACAAAGAAAATTCATTCACATCTTAAACATCGCAAAAAGGAAGAATAAGAATAAGAATCACTACTGACAAAAATTTGTTAAGTATCACATCTTACATATAGGAGCCATCGTATTGTATCCTGAGTTCACATGTATTATAGGTAGTATATCAGAGCTGAATATCTTTGTCTTGATATCATGCTCCCTTAGCCTTTATATATGCCACATTTAAATAAAAGTAATTCAATACGACAGTATCCACCAGTCGAAAAAATCATTTCATCCAAAATTCTAACATTAAAAAATTGGACGGATCTAAGTGGTTCGGTATTCGTCAAAATTTTCAAAACATTTGTCCGATGAAACTTTAATGGTAAAAATAATTATGGTGGAATCCTAACTGCATTTTATGATTAATTCTTACGAGATTTACAGACGAAATTTCTTACTAATATGGCGTCGGATATATTTTCGATGAAATTATGATAGATTTTTCGATAAAATTAATTATCAAACTAAAACTTTATGCCTTTTCAAACGGAATATTATATAATTTTTTTATCAAACGATCAAATATTAAATTATTTAGGTCTTACATTAATTATTTTTTTTATTATTATTAAATATGGTTTATCGGATCTCGAGCCAACCGAAATCGATGGTCACTGCTAACCAGGGTTTCCTACAAAAATGGAAAACAATACATGATTGAATTTGATTTTTTATTTTTTATTAAAAGATTAACCTATAAAATTATCATGTTCATTTCTTCTCTGGTTCTCTCTTGTGATTCTGCTCTCTTTTAGGATCCCTCTTTCCGCGTTAAAGATCTTTGCGCTCTTCACTTGTGAGGTAAATATGAATGAAGAGGAGCGGTTATTTGAAGATCGGTTCCTTTTGGCCTTTTGGTGTGGAGTTAGCATTAGGATCGGAAGTTGATTGATGTGGCTTTGGTTTCATGACTGACTTTCTTTATGGTTGTTTTTTAATACTCGCGCCTTTGCCTTCCCTCTTTTACTTGGTTTTCGCATGTCCTTCTTTCTTTTGTATTAGCTTTGTGTTTTATCTTTGTCTCCCGGGGTTTCGGGCTTGTGTCTCCTAAAATTTCGAGATACTATAGTCGAAGTTTACGGGCTTTGGTGTTTTATCCTAAGTTGATGTAAATCTATATCGTTTATTAATAATATTTCAGTTGTGTTAAAAAAAAAATTTTCTTTTCGGGTAAGGGTGTCTAAAAGTTGTTATACACAGACTTCCTCGAGCTACTTCAAGTTTTCGATGATTTCCCATTCTTTTAGATTTTGAATTTTGCTATTCCCTCCATTTTTTAAAGACTGTTATTTTAACCAACATCTTTTATTATAAAAAGAGTGTCAATTTAGGTTTTCAATGTAGAAATTGAATGAGTTTGGCTATTCTGACATATTGAATACTTGTAGTATTTCTTTCTATTTATTTTTTTTCAACCGAACTATACTTAATTAATTAAAAACCCCTTGAATGGTTGCCCAATGAGGGGGAAACGAACCTACAAAGGTACGATCAACTTGAGAGACTCTCGCTGATTGTGCCAAACTGTCTGTTTTTCAATTACATAAACGAGGTAAAAACGAAATAAAGAAGAAAAGGAGTGGTGATTGTAAAAGTTGGAAATCTTGCAACCGATTAGAGAACGTTGGCCATCGCTCTAGGGACTGGATCATGGAAACGAGTTATGCACTATCTGTCTCGAACTTGTTTCACTCCAATCTCTGCTCGACATAACTTTGTACTGCCTACATCAAAGCTTCTAACTCCGTTTGGAGTGGACAAATGCTTCGGCGAATACTTCTAACACCAACCTGCACAATTGTTGTATCTCCTAATACACAAACCCATCCTATTCCGGATCTGAGATCTGATCTCTTTCAGGCACCATCTATTTGGCATCTAATCCCTCGAATTTCTTCTCCATTGTTTGGTCGTGCTTCCATAGCTTGTGAGAGACTTAATTGAGCCTCATCCCATGATAATTTATCAGAAGATGCCCTTAATAAAATATATGTGGGATCCTGAATAGTTCCTTGGAAAACTTTTGAATTGCATGCTTTCCATATTGATCAAAGTATCCAAGGAAAAAGACCAATGTCGATACCCAAAATTAACCGTTGTCTCCTAAAAAGGTAATTCATATTTTTATAGATTGAGCCGGTCGGAAGTAATCCATTTTGTGTAGAGATATCTTACTCCTTCCAGACTCTAGAAGAATGTGGGCATTGAAAAATTGCATGATTAATGGTCTCGTAAAAAGTACCACACCTTTTACATAAATTTTCACGAACCCCACGACGAACCAGACCATGTGTTACCGCTAACGAACTCGAAAGTGATTGCCACAAAAAGTATCTTATCTTGGTGACACATTTAACCGCCACACATCAACTTTCAGTGTTGTCAATGATGGTCCATATGATTTTTTGTACTCCATTTTTTGCGCCAACCAATAATCTGATTTAACCGTGTAGATGTCGGACTTAGTATATTGGCATAAGAGATGATCTTGATCTGCCACTTGACTTAGATACATGCCTCGCACCATGCGATAGTCCTTGGAACTCAATAGTCCTCGTAAAAGTGAAGCGTTCCATGTTCTTATACTTGGATCAATCAACTGACTAACTTTTAAGTCTGGGGACATATTTTTTCCAGGACTAGTTGCAAGTCGTGATGTCTTATCCAAAATCCATGGCTCCCTCCAAACCTATATAGCACTACCAGTTCCCACACCCCATCTCATTGCTTTCAATATTAGATCTTAGGTGGAATAAATGCTCTTCCAAGCAAAAGACGGTGAATAGGCTTCCCGTGCATGCACGGGATGCGAGGATTTGAAATACCTTGTTTTCAGAACACAAGCTACTAGAGACTCCGGGTATTGAGATAGTCTCCACAATTGTTTGGCCAATATTGGCTTATTGTATCTTTCTAGCGATCGGAATCCCAATCCACCTTCTTTTTTGTTGATCAGAGATCTTGCCAGGCAACCCAATGAACCCCACGATCTCGTCCATTTGAACTCCACCAAAACTTAGCAATAACACTTGTTAGCCTACCTAAAAGCCCATGTGGCAATTGGAAGCAAGACATAATGTATGATGATACTGCCATTGCGACTGGTTTTATTAAAATATCCTTCCCTCCCTTTGATAGAAATTTTGCATCCCACCAATTTATCCTACCAGTCAACCGTTCTTGAATATAATTAAAAATACTAGCCTTCGAGCCCACAAGACTTTCTGGAATGCCTAGATATGTTTCCATCCCTCCCTCAGATGTTATCCCCAATGCACTCTTCACCAAAATATTTAAGTAGTCTGTTATCCGCTTCCCAAATACCATCGATGACTTGGAAAGATTTATTTGTTGCCCCAAAGCATAACCATATCTTCCAATTACGTCCATCACCACTCGACATTGTTCCACCTTCGCTTGACATAAAAAAGACTGTCATCCGCAAAAAGAATATGAGTTATTGATGGACCTTCCCGAGCAATCTTAATAACAGTAATATTTCCTTCCGACTCCTCCTTCTTAATACTCGCAATCAAAACCTCCGTACAAAGTATAAACAGGTAGGGAGATGATGGGTCTCCTTGACATATACCGCGTTGAGGAATAATTTTCCCTTTAGCTTGTTTATTCAACAAAACCTGATACGACACCGTTCATACACTTCACATAATCCATGATACCCATATCGAACAAAAACCTAACAGTAACAAAACTGCCTCCAAAAAATTCCATTCAATCCTATCATAGGCTTTACTCATATCAGTTTTCAATGCAATAATATATGTGCTAATCGGTCTATTTGTACATAAGCCATGAAACATCTCTTGGGCTATGATAATATTTTCTGTGATAAGTCTTCCTGGAACAAACGCCGATTGGGGCTCCGAAATAAGCGTTGGCAATATCTCCCTTAACCGAAAATAAAGCACTTT
>OVAV01000745.1:0-16139 GCA_900406375.1 Iberis amara | reverse complement strand
CCTTTTGGCTTGTTTTATTTTCATTATCGCTTAATTTACTTCTGAGAGCTTTCACAGAGAGAAGAGATCTACATCTGTATTTGAGAGGATTTCTGAACTCTGATTTTTTTTTCATATACAATTTGGTTTATGAATTCTGCAATGTTTACTCAATCTATGATTTATGTTCTTGTTATCATGTNGTTTCCCAGGGAAACCAGGTTAATTGTTAGGGTTTGATAGAAAGGATTGAAATTGTTAAGTTCTTAGTCTAGATTTGTTCCTATTGCATGAATTAGAGAAGCTAACTAGTTCATTGATCATATAATTATAAACTCAAAGAGATTTGGCTTAGAAGTCTGACCTAATCTAGATGAATAAGTGCCTTTGCTTGCGGGAGTATTGTCTTAGGGGCTTATGAACATATCGAATCTGAATTGCAATGCATGAACGAATTATCTAAATACGGCGGGAGTTTGTCTTTAGTAATTCGAGCATAGGGATCTAATACTTCGGGAGGAGATTAGTCCATTATCGTCTTTTGAGTTGGGAACTATTTTCAGTAATCTATCCTACATGTTAATCTTGACCTTTAACCTGAATACATGTGGACTCCCTATTGCCTAGCGCTTTCGTTATTTGATTTACAACCGCTTTTATTTTATCGTTATTGCATTTCTTAATCACAATCACTATTTTATTATGTTCTTAGCTTAATTCGATTTTAAACTGAGAGTCGTACGTTCTTGGTCTTTGTGGATTCGATCCTTCATATACTACTGCATTTGTTGTACACTTGCAGTGAATATGTTTGGGTTAAAACCTAAGTGTATCACCATCCCAACCAGGAACCGGATGGATTCAAGTCGTTCCACATGTGCAAACGTTTCATCAAAATAAATTCCTTCAATATGTGAGTACCCTTGTGCAACTAGTCTTGCTTTGTTTTGAACCACATGTCCTGTCTCATCGATCTTGTTCTTGAATATCCATTTGGTGCCTACCACATTGACATTTTCTCGTCCAAGTACCAAGGTCCATACATCACTTCTTGTAAACTGTTCAAGTTCCTCCTGCATAGAGACTATCTAATACTCATCCTGCAAGGCTTCTACATGGGTCTTCGGTTCCAACATTGACACAAAGCAAGAGTAACCCACCATCTCCCGAAAGTTTATCTGCTTCTTCCTTGTTATTTTTCCGTCCGTCATACTCCCAATGATGTCCTTTTTGAGTGATTACGATGAACATTAGGATTGTTCATCTCCTATGATTCCTCAACTTCTTTGTTCTGTTCTTCAGTTTCGTTGACACATGAAGTTGAGTTTGGACTATCCATCGATAAATCAAGACTTGTGATCCCTTCCGTGACTTGTTGTAAATCATCAAAAACTACATTCACTGTTTCCATCACGACTTTAGTCCTTTTTTTGAATACCCTGTAAGCTAGGCTGATCACAGAGTATCCCAGAAAGATCCCCTCATCACTCTTAGCATCAAATTTTCCAAGCTGGTCTTTGTCATTTAGGATGTAACATACACAACCAAAGACGTGAAAGTAGTTCACACTGGGTGGTTTTCCTTTCCACATTTCATAGGGTGTGGTAGATGTTCCTTTTCTGACATATACTATGTTGATGATGTAACATGCAGTGCTCACCACTTTAACCCAAAAATGTTTTGCCACTTGATTGGCATGCAACATTGCTCGAGCCATTTCCTGCAACGTTCTGTTTTTCCGCTCCACTACTCCATTCTGCTGAGGCGTTCTTGGTGCAGACATTTGGTGTGCTATCCCCTGATCAGCACAAAACTTTTCAAATGCTTACTTCTGAAATTCCCCTCCTCGATCACTTCTGATACTCTTAATGCCCCATTTTTCATTTTTGAGCTGCAAGGCCAAGATTCTAAAGCTCTCAATAGTTTCTTACTTTTTCCTTAGGAATCTCACCTAGGTGTATCTGGTAAAGTCATCAACCAGCACAAATATGTATCGTTTACAAGTACTGCTCTCTACTTGAATGGGCCCCATGAGATCCATGTGAACTAAGTCCAAGGGACTCTTGGTTGTGATCTCAGTAACTTTAGGATGGTGCACTTTAATCTGTTTTCCTTTCGAGCATGATGCACACACGAAATTATCTTCACCTTTTAGTTTGGGTAATCCTCGAACTATGTCATGATTAGCTAACTTGAGTAGCGTTTTGACATTCACATGTCCCAAATTGCGATGCCATATATCAAGTTGACTTGGTGTTGCAGCTGTGAGACATTTTTCATTGGGCTTCGACATGTAACAATTGCTTCTTGTTCTGATTCCCTGGAGTTTCACAACCCCTGCATCATCTATAGCCTGACATTGTCTTCTTGTGAAGGTAACAACCAGACCTTCATCACACAGTTGGCTGATACTGATGAGATTTGTTGTTAACTCTTCAACCAGGAACACATTTTGCAATTTTGGATTACTGTCACCGGTCGGGTCACCTTTTCCTCTGATTTTACCTTTAGCTCCCCCACCAAAAGTGACCTTCCCAATGTTTTCGGACTTCACATCTTTTAAAGCTTTCATGTGTCTTGAGCATCCACTGTCAAAATACCATGCACTCTCCTGTGTCCCTAAGGTATTCAATTCAAAGGTTAAGGCTGAATAGCAGTACATCAGTTCTTTTCTTACCCAGACCTTGTTTCTGTAGCGCTTATCAACAAAGTAAGCACGTTCGTGAAGTACTTGAAAGACCCTTTCATGCCACCACTCACAGTCTATCTTGTAGTGCCTCATTTCTTCACAGTAGCTACGCTTGTTTCGATTTCTAGCATTTCTCCTCTTTTTGAATCTTGTGCTCTTAACAGCGGAAATCTCTCCCTTATGCTTTGTTACCACTGATTGCTTGACTTTGTTATTCGTTTGATCTTCTGTGGCTTTAACAAATATAGTAGTCTGACTCGTACCACCTTCATAGCCCATACCACAGTCTTTTGTACCATGCCTTCCTAAGGTGAGTAGTTTATCAAGATCTTGAGTACCTTTTGATAGCATCTTGATTTTCTTTAGCTGTTCACAGAGCTCGTGTTGTAACAGCTTGGTCCTCTCTTTCTCTTCGAGTAGTTCCGTCTTCAAGATGTCTACAAATTCCATCAAGGTCTGATTTTCTTCTGTTAGCACATTTTTTGATGTTGGCAAGCTGCCAAAGTGATGCAGAGTTTTTCATTTTCCTTAGTGTTTCTTCACAGTCAGAATCAGTATATGAGTTTTCTTCAATAATTCCAACATATGCAACAAGATTAAGCATCTCATCCTCACTGCTATCTTCTGAATCTGTGTCATCACACTCATCATCTTGGCTCACGAAGGATTTTTCTTTGCGCTTCTGTTGGTTCACACATTCAGATTTCAAGTGCCCAAAACCTTTACACTCGTAGCATTTGATGGTCTCTTTCTTCTTGAAATTGGGACAATATGCCTTGTAGTGTCCATAGCCTTTGCACTTATGACATTGGATATCACTCCTTCTATATTCTCTGTCTGTGTCAGCCCTTAACTCAGGCTTGGGTTGGGACACAGTGTCGCGACGTTGTCCTCGATCAAAATTTTTGAAGTATTTCTTCACGATATCTTGAAGAGACTCAGAGGTTTGTGATTCAGATGTTGTGAAAGCTACTCCTCCCTTCTTTTTAGGTTCTTCCTGTTTGATTTCCGATTCACGGGCTTGCATCATTCCCACAACTTGCTCAAAAGACATGTCATCTGAATTTTTTGTAATTTGAAGCGCTGATTTGTGTGACTGATACTGACTTGGGAGGCTTCTCAGAAATTTATTTACCAACTTCTTATCTTTGTATGATTTGCCCAGCACATCTGATACATTTTTAATGGAGGATAACTTACCACTGAACTCCTCAAAACTCTCATCTTCACCCATCTTAATTCTTTCGAACTCAGAAGCCAAAAAATCCACCCTTGTGCGTCTCACATCATCTGTGCCTTCATATGTTGCTTGAAGTATGTCCCACGCCTGTTTTGCAGTTTTGCAGTCTTGCACACGTTTGAACTGATCCTTGGATAGTGAGCACTAGATGGTTGATAGCGCCTTAGAGTTGTACTTTGACTTCAGTTTTTCTGAATCAGTCCATTCACTTGATTCTCGGTCAACCCATTCACCCACTTCATTCTTCTTCCTTGGTGTTGTCAATCCTGATGTCACAACAGTCCAAATTTTTTCATCCATTACTTTGAGAAGTTCTCGGATTTGGACTTTCTACCATCCAAAATTGTCGGGATCCAACAGCATCGAACGGGTCATGGGTAATTGTGTGTTCTCCATTTGCGTCACAGGATCTTCACATGTTTGTGAAAGATTTCTTACCCTTCCTCAGATGCCCGCTCTGATACCAAATGAAAGTTTAGAAGAATACGATAACCAACCAACACAACACAACTTTATATCCAACAGTTTTTCAAAACAAATACAAGTGTTTATTTCTTTTACTTGCACAATAAGCTATTCAACAATACGCTTATCTTGCTTGAAAACCTAACCCACACCCTTTGTTCTTTCTCACAAGATCTGACACTCTCTTGAACAACTATCAAACTCACGCCCTTAACCCTAAAATTCTTGCGGCTCAAAAGTGTAAAATTTTCTTTTCCACTTTTCAGCTCCTTAAATAGAATCCTAACCCGAGCACACCCTTTCCAAATCCTTCAATGATTTCTTTTTCCTTATGCTAAAACTTTCATTTTCCTGGTCACTCCTCAGCTTTCCATATTTGAACTCGTGCGTTGTCATTCTCGCCTCTTATGCATACGCATCATCTCTCGCATCCATTTCTCTTGACTTCTTTTGCCCTTACAGACTCATCTGCAAAGCAAAATAAAAAAAACGTAATTGATAAGAATTGCTGGTGAAACACACGACTCCTAGTAGAAAAGGATCTACAACCTTGGCTTCCTATGAATATGATGTAGTATTTTCCTCTACCAATATTGTTTGTGCCACCAGAATAACTTGTTCTTATTGCATTAAAGTCTTGGCAGCGTGTGACTCCTGAGGTTTTGTATGCAGTGAATCTGTCATTATATCCTTTTAGTTGATATGGCACATCTTCATAAGTTGGACCAATATATGCATCCACTGAGATCAATATGATATTACTAGATACATGTTCATATTCTTGACTTCATCTTTTTATAACACCAAATAATATTTATTTTCTCAATAATGGGGCTATAAATAGATGAAAGATGAATAAAAAAATGTTCTTAACATCCCTAAGAAACACATTCATGGGTTTTCCTTGGAAAAAATTTGTGAATGATTTTTCAACTCAATCAAATGAGATGATGAAGTACTATTAATTACTTAGCCTAAATTGTATGTCTTTCTATTCTATGTTTCAGACATTAAAGTATAGGTGAAAGCGTGGCATCCGGTCTGAAAGGAAGATTCAAACTGAGATTTCCATTAAAATTCCATTAAAACTGAGTTTTCATGATAACACAATTGGTAATATTTAAAATTGGATATGTATAAGGTTTAACCGTACCTTCTATGTTTATAAGACAAAATAACAAAAATGTAGCAATTCAATCAAAAATCTATCTTTGTGGCACTTAAAAATGAAGTTTATTAGTTTTGTGCACTCGTGAATAATTATCTTTAGATTCGCCCCTGATAATGACAATCATGCATAATAAAGCAGAGAAAGATAAGGATGCATAATAAAATTTTGATGTTATTATTTCTTTACCATTTTAAATCTACAAGCATTTTTTTCTCAATGCAAAATTTCTCTATAGATTAGATAAGTGTACACAAATTAGAGAACTATAATGATAAATAAGTTTCTATAGATTAGAGAACTAAAATGTGAATCTTAGCAGGAGAAGAAACAATAGATTGAAGAAATTATGTTTCTCATGTTATGGTTTTCTTTGGTCATTTTCAACAAGAGAAGCTGAATGTTGGACGATAGGCTTATATGAAGAACTTTTGACCATAGATATTTTCATCATAAGTGAAATTTTTGGTTAGAATCTAATAAATATCAATAATATACATATAATTTTCATAACGCAACACCCCTTTTCTCTCCCAAGCTCTTGTATCAAGACTTTTTCCAAATCTAGATCTGGTTAATGAACCAGTGCCGGTAGCTCCATTAGCGCCGCCCGCCAATTTTTTTTTGACTTGGTTTAGTTTTTCTTAGCTTCGGGATGCAGATCTAGGTGTGGTAAGGCTCTTCAGGCATGGTCGGCTAGATCAGGAGTCTGTAGTCTGGCTGGAGGCGACTGTTAAGGGTCGCTAGGCATTTTTGTCAACAGTTGGGAGGCTAGCCTCCGCGAACGTCTTCTACTCTCCGTCGGCGGCTGCCATCTGCCTCTTCTCTTGGTTTTGCTCGTTCCCTCCATTTCCTCCTATCCTCCGCGCCACCGGTTTCCGAGACTTACCTTTTTTTTCTGGTGTGCTGAGCGGTTTCTTCCACTGGCGGGTTGGCTCCTGGTGGCAGCTGTCCCAGAATCTTTGTCTTAGCTTTGTGAGTAACCTTTCTCTCTGGTCTCGTGGTTTTTGGTGTAGCCGATGTTGATTGATGGTTCTGTAGTTTGGTATGGGTTGGGTTTTAGAGCATGGTCCTTGCCCTAGTTCTTGTCTATCCGGTTATTTGATTTTTGGATGTGTTTTCAGAAGTATCAAAAGTGGGTTTGGTGGCTTGGTCCATGTACTGTCTTTGGTCCTGCAGGTAACCGCCATAGGTTGTGTCTGGGTTTCTTTGCTCCTCTATGCGGCTCTATTATGATAGGTTGGTTTCTTTCTTTTTATTCGGTCAGCCACTGTATCGATTTTGGGGTGTATCTCCCTGAAGAAAGCGTTTCACTTATTGATACTACATTAGCGATATGTTTGAGATCGTCCTCTTCTCGGCTTCTCTTATTGTCTTTTCCGACGTTTCATTCGTCTTCACCGTTTTCGACTTCGAAGAAGGTTCCACTCTTATGGTATCGTGGCCTTTGTTTGCTGATGGAGTTGGCTGGTGTTATATGTGAGGTAGTATTGAAAATTGGATTAATAGTTGCAGTCAGCAGTTGGGACTCCTCGAAGTGTCTCCTTTTCTGACCCTGATCTTCTAGTGTTTTGTTGGAGGTGATTTGTCCCCTAGATTCGCTTTGTATAGGTCATTTGTGAGTTCACGTGGTTTAGTTTGTGTTTCATTGTTATCTTTTCCCTTTTTCGTTAGTTTTATCTCCTAGTATTGTAGATTATTTTGGCTTCGGGGATTTCAATTGTTTCTACCGGCTTAGTTTTCGGAATTGTTTGTTCAATTCTTGCATTCGTCTACGTATTCCACTTGTTTGAATATTATAAATATTGGTAACAAAAAATGTACATACAATTTTCATATGTTTATGCATTTTAAATATATGGTAATGAGATAGATGACATGAAGTTGACGAAAATATATAATTTTCATATGTTTATGCTCTAGAAAATTAAGAGTGATAGCTCCTCTTCCTCTGATGGCGTGAATGCATGTAATGAAAATATTCTTGGGATTTTAGTATTCATGTTCAAAACACATATGAAAATGGTTTTAAGATTATACAACAATGGTAACTTGCTTATGATGAATGATCCACATAGTTCTTATGTTATATTATGTACCTATCTATTTCAACATATATAAGGCATAAACTTCATAATAATTGAGAAATGTTGTTTATTAGTGGATTGTTTCTTCTCCTGCTAAGATTCATCGTCATTTTATGCTGCAGTACTTGATGCATTGTGTTTATTAATGGATCATTACCTTTTTAGTAGGTTTGTTTATTGAATCATGGTTTAACAGTTAGGCTAAACTATGATTGGTGGGTCGCTAGCTAGTTTCAAGAGTTTCTTATTGCTTAAAAGAGATGATTACATAGGGCTTCGGAGATGGGCTGAATTGACTTCCCAAGGCCCAGTTCGGCGACGACTCTCAGATTTCTTCTAATTAGATAGGACTTGAACTGAAATGGGCTTCCGTCGGGTTACAAACACGGTATCAACAGTTAGTCCCCTCCCCAGTTCGTCGATCTCTACAAGTCGGCAGACGAGTAGGAAGTTGAAAGTCCATTTAGTTCAAAGGAGCATCAATTGTCTTCATAGCCTTTCTTGAATCGTTTAGTAGGGGAAACTCAACCGTCACTCAAACCGTAGGTATCCACACGACATGATTCCTTTTTCTCGGTAAGCGGTACTTTTTTGAGTATAAATACTCCTTCGCATCTTCATTTGTCACAATTCCATTTTCTGAAATTCTTCTGCAGGTACAAACGCTCTCCCTTCTCTCTAGTTTCTCTCTCTAGATTACTTACAGCTCGGTAAATTATTCCCCAAATACTTCGGTAACCTAGCCGAAACGGATCAATATCTTCACCTCGTCTTTTTAATCCAAATGAAGCTTCCGCCTCTCGTGACGACCTGAGTATTGACGAAGTGCAGGTCACGCCGGAAGAAAGGGCTAGCTCTGGTGATTAGATTCAGCCTGACGACGAGCTTACTGGCCTCCGACCTACCAAATGTATAGATCAAACACTGCGAGATCTGGCACGCGACTTCTCCTTTTTCAATGGGATTCCTTTTTTAATTCCCAAACCGCATCAAAGGCCTTGGGATTGTCCTCAAGGCTACGTCTGTTTATACGAGTCTCTTTTCAGGAAATGCCATCTTTGGCTTCCCCTTTCCAAGCTGCTAATCTCTTGTTGTGCGAGGTGAAAGATTACTATCTCGCAGCTATGCGCTGCTTCGATTAGTGATGTCTTTGCATTTTACGTGTTTTAGGAAGTCATTGATCTTGGTTTTAGGTACATTTAGATATAAACATGTTGCATTCATAGGTCTTTCTTAGTAAGTTTGCATTTTTAGGTAGTTCTGCATTAGCATTCGCATACATATGCATTTTGGAGATATTTCAGGAGTTTAGGGAGCTTTCGGAACATCATTGCAAATTTGGGGAAGGAAAAGAAAGAACCGGGCTCGAACAGGCCAAGCCGGACTCGACCAGGCCAAGCCGGACTCGACCAAGCCTAGCAAAGTGGACTCGACCAAGACACAGCTACCCGGCTCGATCTCTTCGTCGAGTCCAGCTCGATTCTTCGTCGAGCCCAACTCGATCCTTCTCCAACTCCCGGCTCGATCAAGTCTTCACCCGGCTCGACCAAGCACTCGACCAGTCACGTCGAGCCTAACACTAAAGCCCAACTCGATCTCTTGGCCAGGCCGACTCGATCACACGGGCCAAGTGGGCTCGATCAACTCGGCCATCCTCATTGAGCCGACCTTATCGAGCCCAAACATCCCGACTCGATGACCCAAGCCAAGACAACCCGATTTCTTATTAAGATGAATCATTACAGATTTTTAATCGTTTGTCCTTTAGTGGTTTAGGGTTTTTCCTAAACCACTATATAAGATCTTAACAGCCTCCATTTGAACCTAAGCTTTATTTTTTAGGTCTTTCTCTTAGTTTTTCCTCTTTGTTTTTTCCCTTTGAATGTTTTTGTTGATCAAACCCAGAATCCTTATGATATTCATGTTTTGCTTATGATATCTTCTTATTCATACTTAGTTTAAGGTTTAAGGTTATCTGGTGCATGTTGATCTTCCATTTTATGCTTTTAATCTCGTTTTTTAAGCTCATCATCATTTCTAGGTTTTGCTTCTGTTTCACTTGATCATCATTTTTCAGAGTTTATGTTACTGTTGTTTATGATCACCATTGTTTTTCTGGGTTCATGTTCTTACTGTTCTTGATCATCATCTTCTAGTTTTCTGACTTTGTTGTTCTTTCTGTTTTTAAGAGTTTGACTTTTGATCCTGATGATTTGTTTAGTAGTTTCGTTTTCTGAGTTTTCTAATTTCATAGTCACCATGTGTAGTGCGTAGTTTCCAAAGTTTCTAAGGATGGGGTAGATTAGTGCTGAACCCTTGTCTCTCCTAGGTGTCTAAGCTTGATTGTTTATAGATCCCTTATGTTTCATTGTTCTTAATGCTTATTTCCTTCTAACCGACTAAAATCTGAACTTAGGCATTTCCGCACCCAAAATGTGTCTGATGAAATGCCTGATCAAGGTGATTTCAGAAATTAAATACCCAGCCCAAGAGATTGGTTGTCTAAGGTGTTTATTGGCTTTAACAGATTGTTTCTTCATGCCTGCTAGGGAGTGTTCGATAATGAGAGTTAGGTCTGGATATTGCTTAGCTTGAGATCATCTGTCAAGAGATTGAATTTGGTTGTTTATGAATCTGTTGTCTAGGGATAGCTCTTTTTTGAGGTATGTTAGACACATAGGTAGTTCAGGGAGGATTTACCCCCATTCTTAGGAACTATTTTTCCTGATCGCATTTTAGTACCATCTTTTTCCCTTTTTTTAGATTACTTGCTGTTTACCCCTTAGTTTCCGTTTATGCATGTTAGCTTTCATGTTCTGTTTATTTTCAGCATATTTTCTTGTTTAGGACTGTTAGCCACCCTTTTAAATTACTTGGCTTGAATTAATAGGTCTGATTGCATCTAGAGTGGTTAATAGCACACCTGATTGGATTGACACCTATTTATACTACAATGACATGATAATGTAATAGGAATTGATCACGTAAAAATAATATTATCAATTAGACACATGGTCGGTCTCCTGAAACTTGGTCAAGAATTCGGGATCCATATCGGCGTTAGATACCTAGAGAACGTATCATTGATCAATCCAATTACCTAGAAGGGTAGTTGAATACGGGTTTCGTCTATATCAACTTCATAAATCAATACAAATTAATCGACACTTCGGATACGAAGATTTATGATTGGAAGGGGAAATACTTCTTTCTAAAGGTCACTCCTGAGTCCGTAGGCGATGTAGGAAGAATCATCAAGAGCAAGTGGGCAGAGACCTTCGGTAGATACCACCTAGGATGGCCGAGCTGTAAGTTCATATACACAAAAAATCTAACTCTGTTTTATTTGATTGCAGATATGCATTTCAACTCCGGTCCCTTTCCTCCAAACTTCTTGGACGATATCAGGAGGATTTGTTCTGCCGGGATAGTAGATATCCAGGTCTGTGATTACGAGCGCATTCAAGAGAGTGACATAGGTATAGCGATAAGTGTATGCTCCATACTCCTTCATCTAACAATATTCTTGTTAACACTGATTTGTTACTTTTGTTTCCGCACTATCAGTTAGCTGGGAGCTTAACACCTGCCCGGTCAAAAAGAAGAAGAAACAGATGGGTCATCCCAAGATGCCTGTCGATTACTCAGCCGAGTTGGAGAAATCTTCTTCCTCGAAGAGGAAACATACAACTGTCTCTGCCTCTACTGGCAGCGAGGACGCTTGTCCTGCAAGATTTGCCAAAGAATTTTCTAAATGATTTTCCTCTCTTGGGATTTTGGTTAATTCGAACGGCTCGAACTCACTGGTTTTCTCTTGGACCATCTGATAGTACTGGTAGATTCGGTCGTTCTTGACAGCGTAGTCTCCGCTGAACTGGCAGACGACTAGTTGGGAATCGCAGAAAGGGTGTACCCTTCGGGCATCGAGGCTTTTAGATGGTGACTCCAAACAGACTCTTGCTCCAGAGCTTTCCTTCCTGCAAGACCCGTCGACGTATACATTCCATATTCCGAGTAGGACATGATCACCTCCCTATTGAGGTTGTATTTCTGTGACAAAGTCTGCCAGGACTTGGGATTTGGAAAAAGTACGTCCTTGGTATTCGCTGAGTTCAACTGCCCACTTGGTCAACCTGCCAGATTGATATGGGCTATGGAGGACTGTTCGTAAGGGTTGGAAGGTAAGTACGACTATGGTGTGCAACCGAAAGTATGGTATGAGTTTCCTGGATCAGATACGATGGCGAGTGCAACCTTTTCGATTGTGGAATATCGTACCTCGACACCGTTGAACAACTTGCTCGTGTAGAAGATATCATCCCTCGGTCCTCCCATATGAGAACTCTGCTTACGGCTCCCTCGGATACTACAACATAGAGATAAAGATTTTCTCCTTCTTCAGGTTTGGCAAAGACATGCGGTGTAGTAAGGTAGCATTTTAATTTGGCAAAGGCGTCTTCGCACTTTTTGTCCCACTCAAAGCTTTTATTGCCCTTGAGAATTTGGTAGAATGGGAGGCTTCTGTCGGTTGACCTGGATATGAACCTGTTTAGTGCAGCTATACGACATGTCCGGTTCTGCACTTCCTTCTTCGTTCTTGGTGGCGGTAGATCGAGGACCGCCGAGATTTGTTTTTGGTTTGCTTTGATTCCTCTTCGAGTTACTACATTCCCCGAGAAATTCTCATGATGTTACCCCGAAGGTGCATTTGGTTGGGTTAAGCTTCATTCCGTATAGGTTGAGTGTTTTGAAACATTTCACCAGGTGTCTTACGTTGCTGGTGGCTTCGGCCGATTTCACTAGCATGTCATCGATGTACACTTCCATTGATTTGCCTAGCTCGTCGGCAAACATTTTGTTGACTAATCGCTGGTAGGTGGCTTCTGCGTTCTTCAGCCCAAAAGGCATCACCTTGTAACAGTATGTTCCTCTATCTGTGATGAACGCGGTCTTTTCTTGATCGGACGGATGCATCATTATGTGGTTATATCCCGAGAATACATCCATGAAGGACAATAATTCGTTCCCTGCGGTTGCTTCGACAAGCTTGTCTATATGTGGTAGTGTGATGCTATCTTTGGACATGCTTTATTGAGTTCGGTAAATCCACACAAACTCGCCATTTGCCGTTCTTTTTTTTTTACGACGACTGGATTAGCAAACCAATATGAATATTTCACCTCGGCGATGGAACCTGCGTTTAAAAGTCTTTCTACCTTGTCGTCTACTTCTTGGGATCGTGATCGTTCTGCACCTAATCTGTCGTTTCTGCTTCACTCGCTTGTAGGTAGGATCGACGTTGAGTTCATTGGAGGTTATGGCTGGGTCGATGCCCTTCATGTTTTCCATTGACAAGGCGAATGTGCCGACGTTATCCTTGAGCAAGGATATCAGCTTTGCTCTTATGCTCTGATCCAACTCTTTCCCTATCCCGGTTGTTCGGTTTGGATGCTCAGTATGGATGACTATTTGCTCAACTTTGTCTAGCTTGGGGGATGATCTGGGAGTTTGAACCTGTTTTTCATTGAAAGGCTTTTCTGATACCTGTAGCGTCCTCATTCGGTGCTCCGTTAAAAAACATGTTCGAGCTACGCGTTGATTTTCTCTTATCGTCCAGGTTCCCCTACTGGTTGGAAATTTGATGCATAGGTGGTAGGTTGATACTGCGGCTTTCATAGAATAGAGCCAAGGGGTGCCCAGAATTACGTTGAACGCAGATCGCTGATCCATGACCACAAATTTACCATCTGAGTTAAGCCTCCTGCTTGAACTGGGAGCTTGATGGCTCCTGCCGAACAGACCATCTCCCTGCTGAATCCAGTCAATGTCTTGCTTCCATCCTTTATCAGTTCATCACTGATTCCCATATTCTTGAGGGTTTCCCAGAAAATAATATCGACCGAAATGCCCGTATCGATCAAGATTCTTGCTACTTTCATGTTAGCGATAACCAGTTCGATGACGAGGAAGTCGTTGTGAGGCTGGCTGAGGCCTCTCAGATCGCTGTCTTCGAACTCCAAAGGAGGTGAGGTGGGCAGTATATTTGCCTGCTCTTTCTGGGCGCTTGCAGCTCGGCGTTCCGAGTTTTTGATTGACCTTACTGAGTCGTTGCACGATAGCAATCCGCCCATGATTACGTTGACTCGCCTTCTCAGCAACAAGCCTTCAGTTACTCGGGCATCGAACACATTTTCTAGGCTCCGGTCTCTGGTGCGATTAGGAAGCGTCATATCGTCGATGGTGTGGGAACTTGTCTCCCTGATTGCGCTAACCTGGGGTTGTGCTCTTCCCCTTGAGGACGAGCTGAACCTTGAATTTCCAGTGAGTCGCCCGTCGTTGTTCCGCGTTCTACTGGTATCGATTTCTCCATCCTAAAACTTCTTCGGGAGACTGGACTGCAGGTGGCGGCAATCTTTTGTTTGGTGCCCGTTTCTCTCGTGGAAGTTGCAGTATGCATCTGGGTTGTCATCGATGGGTGGGAGTTGGTCTGGTGGCTTTCCCCTCTCGGTAATGGCGTAAGTTGCGCGACCTCTCATGTCTCTTGTGGTCTTCCTGTCGTAGTGCTGGCTTGGTTCTCGTTGCGGCTCTTCTTTTTGCTAGGTTTGGTTGCTTGGTATCTTCTCAACATCGCGGCATGCACTTCTTCCATCTCGACGAACTTATTAGCTTTGTGGAGCGCGTCTTCCAGTGTTTGTCGTAGATTAATGAGCAGCTCGTCTCTGAACCTGGAGTTACACTAGAGAGCGTTTTGTAGAGCGACGATTGCTCCTTCATCGTTTATTACTATTCGAGCGACGACCTCCTTAAACCTGTCAAGGAAGTTTCGCAGCAATTCCTTCTCCTGCTGGGATAGTGTCCAGAGATCGGTAGTCGTCGCCTTTTTGGCTATGAACATTGAGTAGTCCTTTATGAAGACCGTCGACAACTGCTGGAAACTGTCGATGGAAGCGGGTTTCATGCGGGAGAACCACTCTAGGGCGGATCCTGATAGATTTTCGACGAACAACTGGCAGAGTCCGGCGTCTCGTTCCTCCGAGGTGAATTGCGCTCGTGCCATGGCGATCATAAAGGCCGTCAGGTATTGTACCGGGTCGTTTTTCCTGTTATATCCTGCAAATTTAATTTTGGCAGAGTGCCATACTTGCTTTTCGGTGATTCTCCTGGTGAACGGCGTTTTTTGCGTTTCTTTGATGGCCTTTAGGATATCGGGAGCTGAGCTGGTTGCCTGATGTACCTGCGAACTCATGGATTTTAGTTGGTTTCTGATATGTTGCAGCTCATTGGCTTCAACTATCTCGCGGAATCTCTGTGAGTTAATAGGATCAGGTCGGCTGTACAACCTTGGTGCGGTATTTGGCGTCAGGTTGAGTGCTCTGAACAATGGCCTGCTTACAGCGCGTACATCCTTCTCGCCAATTGAAGCGGTCATGCGATCGAGCTGCACTCTGAGGTTCTGAGATTCGGCTCCGAGTTTTTTTCGTTTCTGCTCTCTGATCGCTGAGGAGGTTCCACATATCCTGCATGGTGATGTCGGCGACATCGTCTTCTCCGTCTGATTCCAGATCTTTGGATTGGTCCCTTGGATCCTCTTTGTCTCTAGTATGTGCAGCGACGTCTTGTTGCTGGTTTGCTGATGGATCGATGGGATCGTCTTGGTTTTTTCTGGCTGCTCCGTCGCCGTCCATCTCGCTTAGATTGGCTTTCGACGTTTCCTGAAAAGAAAGTTTTAAGAGATATGAATCGCTGCAACTAGTTCCCCACAGACGACACCAACTGTTGAATCATGGTTTAATAGCTAGGTTAAACTATGATTGGTGGGTTGCTAGCTAGTTTTAAGAGTTTCTTATTGCTTAAGAGAGATGATTACATAGGTATTTATATTAAAAATACATGAGTTAATCCTAATTTTCTAGTTAATTAAATTGGGTTTCGAAGATGGGCCGAACTGACTTCCCAAGGCCCAGTTCGGCGATGACTCTCAGATTTCTTCTAATCAGATGGGACTTGAACCGAAATGGGCTTCCGTCGGGTTTCAAACCCGATATCAATAATTTGTTCATCAAGATTTATACATGGTGGAAGAAGATTAGACTGTTACACTCACTATTAATAGAAAATCAATAGTTGATGAAACACTTTCCGCTGTCAATGGTCTTTTTACCTATACAGTTATCAAAGATACATGGTCTATATGGTTTCTATTATGTTCAATCATCAAGAGTTTTTCAGCGTTTGTTGCTCACATGTTCATCATGTAATACACGGACAGAGTCAAGCCTATGGTTTCATTGGGGATTCAATTATATGGCTCATTTTGGTTGTTGTTTTTTTTTTTTTCGTTTCTTGAACACCTCTTTTGCTCAAGACCAAAACCACCATAAGTTGAGTTTGTGTTCTCACCCTCAAAATAAGATCAAAAGTATACAGAATTATTCGAGGTTTAAGATGAAGATCTCCTAAGGGAGATTATTATAGCACATAAATCTATGTTTTAGGATATATATATATATA
>OVAV01000744.1:0-16159 GCA_900406375.1 Iberis amara | reverse complement strand
AGAGTTTATATTTTAGAGTTTAGAGTCACTATTCACTGTTTCGTAACATATAAGTCCATTTTGAATAATTTTAATCTTGTTATATGTAGAAAAAGAAATGTGTTTTTCTAAGTGAGTTTTTATGATTTGATAATTTGAATTGATATGATTAATTTGTAAAAAAGTGAGGAGGGTGAATATTGATAAGTAAAACAAAATAAATAAAAAAAGAAAAAGAAAAAGGGAGAAAGGAAGGGTTTAACCGAGATATGGGTTGTATATTAATACTTCAATAACTAATATTATACATATTGGATATATCTAGCTAATTGACCCTATATATTACAAAAAATCAGAATTTGCGACGGAAATTATGACAAATTTGTTATAAATTAACAATTCGTCGTAAATTCCATGCAAATTTGATACATATGCATGGTATCGTGTTGACATTCTGCTAGCAATTGTGTTATTAGTGCTAGTGACAAAAATAGTGGTCGTCGTAGTCGTTGTCAGAGTCTTTGGATACAATAACAAAACGACAGTACTTATAAATAAGAAATGACCCCTTATAGTGATAAAACTTCCTTCCTAATTTCCTCTATCGGTTTGAGAGTCTCCTTCTCACGTTGCTTCCTTTTTTCGCCGGTGGCTGGCTTTGCGCCGCTGCCACCGGTGTGTAAATACGGCACTTTTCTTTTCCTCTCTCGGTGGATCAGTGCTTCTTCTTCTTCTCTATTTCCTTTATCCTCTTCCTTTCATTCTGCTTTCCGATCGACTTTTGCTTGGTATCTCAAATACAACGGTGGCTCTCAGGTGTCGACATTTCATTGTCCATCCAACTCCAATATGCCTATACTCCGATATGCCTCTACACCTAGAGGACGAGCTTATGTCCGCTACATCATCGAAGACTTGCATGTGTCTTCTCCTGGTTCACTTCAGATTTAGGAGTGTGGATGCTTGTCTTAAAGGCATGGATCTCACATCGACGGTGATGGTGGGCTCCAAGAACATCGAGGTCTGATGGCATATTCTCCGTTGATGGTGAGTGCTTGGAGAGGTGGTTCAGTATACAGTTGAAGGTTGGCGGCGATGTAGCAGAAGGAAGTGCTAGGGCACATGTATTTTGGCTTGGGCTTGAAGTGGACCGAATTACATTTTGTGTTGGGCCCATTTCTCTTTTATTTCAGCCCATTAGACTCTTCTTGGCTTGTAACTATTATGGTTTTTTTTACTGATTTTAGTCGACATGTTAGTTAGATTAGATTTTAAGGATAAAACTTCATGATACGTGCATTCAGCACAAAATTCCCGCTTCGGTATTGGCCGATTAAATGGGATGGGAGTTATCATTATCCTCGTTGTAGGATTAGTTCTAGAAATCCAAATGTTGGAATTAAGTAAACTCTAAAAAGGAGTGTTGTTTACCCTTAGTGGGTCAGTTACCTAGTTCTGGGTTTTTCTCTTCTTCTTGTAGAATTGTATGTACCTTGTGTGAGTTTTATTTCTTTAATCAGATATAACTAATTGTCGAAAAAAGAAAAAAACTTCCTTCCTATAAACAATTTTATTATCTATTATCAACACCGACTTGACCATTTTTTTAATATCCTTCACATGTAAAGTAAAAAACGAAGTCCGCCGTTTTAACATGTTTAGTCAACAATTATATTTTTAAGAGAAAATTCATCAGAATGACCCAACATTTTGTCATAATAACTAATTTAACCTTCATTTGGAGGCATGACTAGACTAATCCAACATTTTGTATAAAAAGTTCAAAATGCTTGAGTTTTCGAAATAACTACATATTTGCCATTTTGAATTATTTTTGCCTTATTTTTACAACCAAAAATAATGAAACTAAGAAAAACCCAAAATTAAATATTTTTACATAAAAACTACTTTCGTTCGTTTCGTCGTCGCCGATTTTTCCTCTTCGCCATTGCTTCATCTCGCCTTCGTTCTTATTCGTCGCCGTTCATCTCGCCGTCGTTCTTCTCGCTTCGTCTCCGTCTTCGCAGTTATTTCGTTATTTTGTCTTTGCTGCCGTTATTTCTTCTTCTTCTCCGCCGTTGTTATTTCGTCTTCTTCTTCGCTGTCATTATTTCGTCTTTGCCGCCGTTATTTCGTCTTCGCCGCCGTTATTTCGTCTTTGTCTTCGCCGTCGTTCGTTTGTTCTCGCTGTGACTTCGAAGGTCAGACATATCGAAGATTTATTCTTCCTATTTCAGCTTTCTATTGCATATTTTATCTTCTATTGCAGATTTAATGTTATATTGCAGATTTAATGTCGCAGTTTTATTTTTCCATTGCAGACTTATTTTTCAATTGCAGATTTAATTGTATCATTGCAGAATTCTTTTGGCAATTATATTTAAAACAAATCTGCAACATTATATCATGTTCGAATTTATATGTATTGTCTTGTCAAATAATTTAATCTCTAAGATTTTCAGACCCGCTTTTGACCAAATAGTAACCACTGCTGCGTTTTTCTAGGTCGGTGTTGACCATATATTAACTACTGCTGAGTTTCTCCAAATTGTATCTTTCACTTTGTAAGTCTTTCTATCTCTCTAAAATAGATCTAGAAACTCTTTCAAATCATGAGTCCCCCAATTGCATATGCGGAACACGATAAGAGAGTTACTATAAAACTCATCGACCAGGAGGGAAGCCAACATATTTTTAGTGTACGTGTTCATACACATATGAAGAAACTGATGGTTCGGTATTGCGAGAAGAAAGACATAGATTATCGCTCTCTTCGTTTTGCGTATAAAGGTCGCCGTCTAGGACCAAATCAAACTCCTCATTCGTTTTTTTAACTATCCTTTCACTTTTTAAAGTTTTTATTTTACCTTATTAATTGAGAAATTAAGTATTTATTTTACAGTTGAAGATGGAGGATGAGAACGCAATTAACGTGTTCATGGAGATGATCAGTGGCGGTCCATCTTAAACCTGAATTTGTTGTTATTTCTTTCTTTTCCTTTTATCTCTTCGTCTATATTGTGTGTTTTGAACACTTTAATTCTGTCTAGCTGTTTTTATCTTTTCGTCTAGAAACTCAGTTTCTACAAATCAATTACTGCGTTCCTCCACACAAAAGGTTATAAACAATCTTTACATGGTTTATAACCTTCATCACAACTGAGGTAACACCTTTCTCCACACAGAAGTGCATCCCTGTAATTGAAGATAAATATCCATTGCAGATTTTTTCAAAAGAATCTGCAATGAAAAAAAAATTTGCAACCGGTGATTAAAATAGATATGCAACCATAAAATCAGATTTTATGGTTGTTTAAAATAAAGAAATGAAACTAACCATAAATTAAAAAAAAAAATTGTCCAAACACAAAAAATAGTCCAAATTAACTAAAAAATACTTTAAAAAAGAAATTATTGTTTCAGTAACCGGGTTCATCCCCATAGGGTCCTCCAAACCCCTGGAAACTGCAACCCATTTTTTTAAATCCGACATCAGGTATTTGAATCTTCTCCCATTCTTCCTTGAGCACCTCCTCCCGTGACGACATTCTCATCCACTCAGCACCGATGTCAAACTTGTCAGCCGAAATTTGTTTTTGTAAGAGACAAACTTTGGCGTTTTTCCTTTCGTACTTCACCCGTGCTTCCATAGCGTCTTCCTTGGCCCTTATTCGCTTGTTCAACATAACCATCATCGTCTTGTAATGGTTATGAAGTTTATGGAGTTCGTGTTGTCTATGGAGTTCTTTCGGATGCTCGTAGTCATCATCTATTTCGACCTTCGTTTGTTTTCCCTTGTCCATTATTGCCTACAACAAACGAAAAAAATAAGATTTCTGCAATGTACTCAAATAAAATAAACACAATGTACATAGAATACAAAACATGTAAAGAGATAGATGAAGCAGATAACGACCTGTCTTTTTTTGCCCTGCTTGTGGTCATCATCTATGTCGACTTTCACTTGTTTACCCTTGTCCATTATTGCCTACAATAAACCAACAATAAGATTAACTCAGATAACATAAACGAAATGTATAAAAACATATAATATAAATTATTTGGAGAAATAGATGAATCAGAGAACAACCTGTTATTTTTCCACGAAGAGACAAACTGAAAACATTTTCTTGTAGTATGAGACAATATTTATAGAAACTGATAATTTGTCAACGAACAGTTGCCATTGTTAATGTCGCTTCGTGTATTGTGCGACAATATTTATTACGATTATTAATGCTTAGGAAGCTGGAGAGTTTTTTTGTATTGCATATTTATTTCCATTAACTGCAGAATTTTGTTGTAATTGCAATTTGTTGTTTGAATTGCAGAGTTTTTTGTATTGTAGATTTATTTCCATTTACATTATAAATTTAATTTTGAACTGCAGAATTTTGTTGTAATTGCAATTTGTTGTTTGAATTGCAGAGTTTTTTATATTGCAGATTTATTTTCAATTACATTGGAGATTTATTTTTTGTATTACAGAATTTTGTCTTAAATCCATTTTTTCATTTTTTGAAAACACTTTCTTGAAAATTGTTGAAACAACGTCGTTTTAATCATGTCCTTTTGTAAAAATCTTTTTGGAAATCACATCTTTATTGTTTCTCTTTTATTTTCGTATACAATATTTAGGGTTTCTCTTTGATTTGGGGATCGATTTTTTACTGTTTATCTTCAATTTGTGGATCGATTTCCGACATGGGGACGTATAGCTACAGCATTAGCGATGAACAAGAAGCGCCTGGTTTTGGTCATAACTACAACGACGAAGAAGAGGTGACAAGCCATCCTCCTCCCCATCCTCCTCCGAATGCAATTCACTTCGATGCGACGGACCCTTCCAAATATGGGATGCCGGTGGTGTGTTACTGTGGAGAGGATGTTATCATCGAAAGCTCCACTCGTTCCCCGAATCAAGGAAGATTGTTCTACACATGTCCTAATCGAAATGTAAGTGTACTTCTAAAAGTGTGAGTCACAGTGTAGAGTCATAGTGTAGGTCATAATGATGTTATTATGTCCTAGGATGGTGGGTGCCACGTTTGGAAGTGGTGGGACACGACCGTCATGGAAGAATTAGAAAAAACAACGACGAAAGTTGCGGAACAGTCTAACTACGCTCTTGTAGAAGAGGTGACTAAGATGGAACAATTGGCATCTCTGCAAGACCACGTGCTGAAGACTGCAACTAAGATGGTTGTGTTGAGGATGGAGATGAAGATGGTTTTTATTGTTATGATTTCTATGTTTGTAGCCANAGAGGTGACTAAGATGGAACAATTGGCATCTCTGCAAGACCACGTGCTGAAGACTGCAACTAAGATGGTTGTGTTGAGGATGGAGATGAAGATGGTTTTTATTGTTATGATTTCTATGTTTGTAGCCATTTTTGCGGTCTATCTCTTCAAGTGATAGACCAATATGTATCTAAATCTTATGGTTATGCATCTATTTTGCTACACTTGTGACTAAAGAACATGTATGTTAGTTTTCTATCCTTATCTGTATATTGTAACAAATCTGCAAGAGTAATACGTATAATCCTTATAGAAACAAATCTGCAATAGGTGGAAACGACGTCGTTTTATTTGTTAACTTAGTTAGTCAAACAATGAAGAAATGGTTAACTCATACGACGTCATTTTAACCTATTGTGGGTAATAAAAAAACTACAATTAGGAAACAACTCTGCAATAGATAAACAACTCTGCAATGTACACACATAGGTCAAAACATTCAGTTAACCAAGAAAAAAAAGCTACCACGATTTTTAAAAATCCGCAATACAATCACCGCAGATTTTCAAAAATCTGTGGTGAAAGGATTTAGAAAAAATATGCGGCAAAAAAACTGCGGTAACGTGAAGGTCAGATGAGTTAGAAAATAAATATGTGGTAACGTGTACAATAAAACTGCGGCCATTGCCGATTTAAAATAAAACTGCTGCCAAAAGGGTTATTCTGGCAATTTCAAAACTGATAACTCTGCGACGAAAAAAAAAAATTGCAGTCAAAAAACAAATCTGTAATATAAACAAATCTGCGAGGACAAAAAATAAATCTGCAGTTTAAGAAAACAAATCTGCAATGTAAAGATATCTGCAATTAAAATAAATCTTCAATGTCAGTAAAAATATGCAACAACAAATCTGCAAGGTAATCAAATCTGCGATGTACATGAAAACTCTGCGACCAAAAATCTGCGAAAAAAATATGCGGTGACGTAGATGTGACGTAAAAATCTGCGGCCAAGTAGATAAACAAATATGCGAAGAAAAATCTGCAATATCTGCATAACAAAAGCTTGCAGGTTTTTTTTCGCACCCAGCAAACGCAGTGGTATTTCCGTAAATACGAAGTAACTTTTTCTCTCTCCTCTATTTAAAATTTTTTTTCCCAGCGTTTTTGTTTGTTCATGCGCTAGGGGTAATATCGAGTTTAATGAAACGTTCCACCCTCCAGTAATTAAAAAAATATTAGGTTACTCGCGTCATTAAGACCCGAGGTTGGATCAAGTAAGTACTTTTGTCTATTTTTAATATACTCTACGATAGCAGTCAACCAACCACATGCACAATCAATCTTTTTTTTTTTTTAAACCTGTTTGCCGTCAAAACTGTTATGGGATATCTTGCTTACTACATTCATTGTTTTGTTTACTAGATGTTTAATTTTTTTCATTTTTTTTGTTTACCAGATGTTTAATTTTTTTTCACAATAAGACATTTACTTCTATTAAAGAAGTTTTATACATCATTACGAGCATCCAACGGTACAAAAAGATAATGACAAGACAGACACTCAAACACCATATGCCCAATACCACCATAATCTATAAATACCACCATAAAGTAATATAAAAAACTGTATTAAAATGATTGTTAGAAAAATATGATAAGATAAAATGGTATTTTAAAAATATTCTCTTTCTAAAATGTTTTAGAATGTAATAATAAATTTCCCCAATAGACAAAAGAAAAATCCATTTTTGGTGTTTTTACAGAATTTTATCATTTGAGCTCAGAAATTCTTTGAAATATTCCTAAAAAATTTTCAAATTCCAAAAATACCGTACTCCCAAAATTTTTCAAAATATCATTAAATTGTTTTTTCTAAAAATACCAAAAAAATAAAAAGTGAATTTTAAGGATTTAGAATTTTAAATTTTAGAATTTGAGTTCACTAATAAGAGTTTAAGGTTTAGTTTTGAAGACAGTCGTTTGGCTTTAGAAGTTTAGGATTTAAATTTGATAATTTAAAAATATTTTAAATTTATGATTCAAATTTATGGTATTTTGGAAAAAAAATATTTTTGTGGTATTTTTTAAAAAAATTATAGTATATTTAGAACTTTTAACAGTCTAATATATTAATATAACTAATTTTTTGGTGGTATTTTTGAAAAACAAATACACTTGATAAACACTAACTTATTGTTATGCGTAAGACACATGCTCAAGCGTATAATGGTACTAAATAAGAAAAAGCTCATCGTTTCCGGTGACCGGAAGACGCCATGAGAATCGCCACGGCCGCCACAAACATGACCAACATGCTAACCAAAAGCACATAAGTTCTCTTCGACGATCTCCGGTACTATTCAAACAAAATTATTGCCCAAAATGTGCTCACTAGAGGAAGTGCCTAAGCCAAAACAGAGCTCATACACTCAAAAATCAAAATGCAAATTCGACTGAAGAAACTACGAAACAAACCTGGACGGAATCAGCGGCGGCGTATCCAGCAGCTTGACCTCCCATAAACTGCAAACCATTACCAAAGCCACACAAGAATCCAGCAAAAACAGCCCAACCTCTACCTTTAGAGTCCTTTACATACTTAGAAAGTGATGATCTCGCTAAGCCTACCATAGGCCGATAGAGAAAGATGATGTTTAGAATCAGAGCGATGAGAAAACCGGCGATTGAGAAGTAGAAAAACGCAGTATAGACAACAAGCTTAGGTACACCATTTGGCAATGTACTCCATTGATCGTTTGTAGCCAAGTTGAATGCAGGAGAGAAAAGAGAAAGGCAGATTCCGGCAAAGAATGTTATGAATAATCCAATCATTGTGTTCTTTCCAAAGACCTGCGAATGACGAAGATTTAAAACACCTGAGTAGTAGTAATATACTATACTACTCTCCTTTGCTATGTAAAGTTTATGGTGTTTTTCTCTTTGGACATTGTAATTGAACCTTGATTGCCCTTTTGTTCTCCAGCTCTACAAAGAATCCTGCAGTCCCTGCTTTCGACTTTCCCGCTGGTTTTTCTTGAGACTCCACGTCGGTTTTTTCTATTCAACAAACAAACTGTGACTAGAAAAATACATTCTTTTGCTTTGCATAGAATTGAACATTTGGATTTTTGGGTCCGGTTCCTGGGTTCGGGTAGGAACCAAACGGGTCCGGGTTCTCGAGTCTTAGGGTTTAGGATCTATTTAGGTATACGAATAAATTTTTCGGTTCGGTGTCGGTACAGATTTTTTCGGATCCGGATCAGTCCGGGTCACTAAACTAAGAACCGCAAAAATCCAAAATTTTGTAGATATTAATTAATTCGGGTATTTTGGTCTCAAATAGACCCGTATCAATAAAAATACCAACAAAATTTACAAATTACCCGAAATATACATAATACCCACAAAATTGTACATAGTAGATTGGTGCATAAAAATGCTCTAATTTGGCCGTCTGCCTTTGTTGGACGTCCACGCTTTGTCCACCCTTTTTTCTACTCACATCTCCATCATTATAACCCTAAGTGGAGATTACTCAGTTCTTCGGGTACCCAATCGGGTACTCGGGTTGGGGGTCCAGAATAAAACCCAATCGGGAATATGAGACAAATAGTTCGGTTTCGGAAAATATGCAAAGGCCTAACGTTGCATATGATAAAGACAAAAGCTTTTACCTTTTTCAGAGTTGTCTTCACCGTTTTGGATGGAAGAATAGAAATCCCTGAGAAAGATCACATATTTGTTAAAACAGAACAAGAGTTTTTGGAGAAGTGAATGGCGAAAGAGAGAGAGCAACATAGAAATCGACTAATTGTACAGTGACCCAGCTTTGTATTCGCTAGGCAAAGATTCGAGTTTGGCTTTGACATCAGCTGCATTAGAAGAGTGAACCGCAGCACCAAGGCAAACAGCGATCAAGAAGCAACCTACGCCTGGGAAAAGTATCTCCGCTTTGTTAATCTTGTCATCCAAGAAATAATTTAACGTCGTACCTAGAAACAAGAAACAAGAATAACGAAGATATTTAATCTTCTATAGTATATTTTGCATTTGCGTCACTCTTCTTCAAAATAAACATATTGGATGCATTATGCATATACCAATGACAACAGTGATGCTTGCAGTTATAACTTCGGTCACTGATAAACCCACAAACGCAAGAGCGTATTGAGTCGCTAAATTCCCAACGCTAAGAAGCAAACCGCCTGTCACTGCAAGCAATACCGCGACGGCCAATTATCCTGTAACATTCCTCAGATTACCAATCTACTTCATACAACTAAGTATGAAGATGAATGAGAACCTGACCGAGCTGGGCAGTGAAGTCAGGCGTTCGAAGCGTGCTTTTGCCAACCTCACCGAGCGAAAACGCAATTACGATTGCGGCCAAAAGATTAGCGGTTGTGAAATCAAGAAAAGTATGTTGAGGAAGACGACCTCTTCTCTCTAGTAAAGTCAAAACAGCTGGCCAACTTCCCAAACAACACATACATCCTATAGCTCCTGCTTTACTCTCAACCACATACATCTTCTTCTTCAAGACTCTCTCTCTCTCTTCCTGTGATATTTTTTTGCCTTTACCCCACCGCTTTGGAGTCCTGTCCGATTTATCTATTCTAAACCGTATCTTCTCTGTTTCTGCATGTGGTTCGTGGAGAAGGTTACATGTGTATATCAAGAGAAATATGTCACTGACGAATTCAAGACACATCCGCATTTCTAGCCTAGTAAGACCAAAAAGAGCTCCTACATCTTTGAACTTTGAATCTGAAATTTTCAACTGATCAACTTTTTCACAGAGGAGAATCTGTAACTACTCTTTGGAGATTAATGAGAGAAAAATGTTATTACGAAATTGGGTTGCAGTAATATGATATCCACAAGAAAAAAGCTTCCAAAATTCACGACTAAGTTATGCAATAATAGAAAGACAGTTTTGTTTCCTGGTGTGGAATTATGAATCAGCGCTACTTTCCAAGTTTCCATCATTCGAATGATTGAGGAAGTTCCCAAGAAGCCTTTGATCCAAAATCATGTTAGGTACCTTCATAGTAAATATATTCACTTCTTCAGAACAACAGAAACAGAAACAGGGAGATCAGAAATGGGAACTAAAAAAAAGTATGGAGCAAACCTTGTCCCCGAAGAATATTTTGGTGTTACGAGCAATGGCTTCAATGAATTTGAGCTCTAAAAATTCAGGGGTTAGCTTCAACTTGTTTGCTTCAGCCTCTTTCAATACACTTGAGACATTGATAAAACATTTACTATCGTCAGATGTTCTTCATCTGCTTACTTTAGATGGAAATTAAATGAGAGAAAAAAAAAAGAAAAAAAAGACTGGCTATTACCGGTAGTAATCTGCATCGGCAAGACTCTTTTGACGATCAAGATACATCATATTCTCGATATCTGCTTCTTTTCGTGCACTGTCTTTCTCAGTCAGCTTCTGTTGCATCATAATCTTACTTACATTGGCATTCTTCTCGGCTTCACTAATGGCCATTATTTTCTTTGTCTCTGCCTCTTTCTCAGCCACTCTTTGTTTCTCAATTGCAATCAAGACCTTCATTATTTCCAATTGTGTGAATATAATTCCTAACTTTTTACTACGGATAGAATGGCCATGGGATAAAAAGAGTGTACCTTAGTGCGTTCTTCTTCCATTTGCTCAAAGTTTCGCCTTACACTCTCTGGAATTTTTGGCTTTGTAACACGCACACTGATAATCTCAATTCCTGGAGCATAACGTGTACAATCAGCCTGAAGAGCATCTTTCATTCGTTCATCAATCTGAAATCAAATAAATAAGTCAAAAGTCATCATACTTGTACAGATAGAATAAGATGGAAGTTATAGGCTTTGATATAGGTTACCTGGTCAAAGATGTCAATGTAGACTTGCTGAAGAGAATGAGAGCTGCAGAACTGGTTGATCTCATGATGAATCTTGTCATATATCCATGTGTTATCATAGTTCACACCATAGTTGAGTAAAGTATCATAGACATAATCTTTACGCAGTCTATTAACGACCTGAAAAACATTTTAGATTCTGGTCAATACAAACTTTAAGCAATGATGATGCTAGTATCAACAACAAAAAATAAGTCTTACTTCTATCTTCTCAAAACTAATCATGACACCTCCTTTGGTACCACATGGTATATCCTTGACCTATGGCACAAAGAACTAATTAGTCAAAGAAAGAAATCTAAACTCTAAACATATCCAAGCCATAAGACTCACTTGATCTGTCTGGAGAGTAACTTGAACAGGCTCATAGTTGGTTATGAAAGGCAGCTTCAGATGAAAACCTAAAGCAAGAAAGTATTGTTTCAGTTCAATAACATGAAACTAGGAAAAAAGGGATGATAACAATAGTCAATAGTACCTGGCTCTGAGATTACATTAAGAAGAGCACCACCTCTCCAATACGCTCCAACATGACCTTCAGGAACTTGGTGCACCAACGATGAAGGGAACATAACCTAATAATACCATTACATCAACTCAAATATTCATCAAACTCAAGGACACGTCACATGAAAGCAAGATCAATCAAGCTTGTCGAGAACGAGTTTTTAGTCTCCCAGATAGGTTCTAGGAAACTGTGAGTATGATCTAACACTACAACTTAAAGTGAAGATCTAGTCAAAAGCACCAATCTAAAATCCAAAATGACACAAGATAAGATTTAGGTTGAGAAGGATACAAGTGATAGAAAGCTTCGGATAGAAAGCTCAAATGTTTCCGCATATGGTTTACTCAAAATCGGAAATTTAAGAAAACCCAAACAATTAAAGAAAGGAATAAAGTGGTATAAACATCATCGAATCTTTGATAGAGATCAAAGAAGAAATACCAAGGCGGCGATTGCAACGAAAACACCGAACACAATGAAAATAGTAATCGAGTCCCCTCCGGGCTCTCCGACCGGTGGCCTCTGAGCAGTTTCCGTTCTCCGTTGCTGAGGATCCATTGCGAAAGTAGAGGTTCTGAGCTTTGTTCAGTGAAATTTGGAAATTTGGAAACTTGGAAAGGGGTTTTTCAAAGACGAAGACTTTGCCGGTTCGGTTATTATAATTTAGGATCAACTCCTCGCAAGTCCCAGTCGATTAAAAAAAAAAAACTCATAACTCCCTTTTTAATTATTCATTCGTTTCGAATTATTTGTCGTTTTAGAGTTTTGCACACATATTAAGAAATCTCTATTTTCTATAAAAATACAATTAAATATTTTAAATCAACCAATAGAAAAAAATCCTGCAATTATTCTATAGGTCAAAAAAATCAAATTCATTTAATTTCCGCATTGAAAACCTAAAACGACACATATTTTGAAACGAAAATTTTTCTCCAGAACAACAACTAATCTGAAACGGAGGGAGTATTTCCTTTTTAAATAAAAATGGGTGGTCGATTTTTTTACCTCCAAACTTCTACCATTCAAATTAGATTTCCTGAACTTTACAGTTCAACTTAATTATACACGAACTTGTATTATAAATCATAAATCCCCTAGATTTCTCGTTTCAACTTATTTCCCTCCAATTAATTAATCAGACTAATTGCGTTTTAACATTAATAATCTTTTTTTTCGCCAAATATAATCATTTATTCAATAATATCATTAGTTACAAGAGGGAATAAGAAATCAGGACAAGAGTCAAATATACAACTTTCAAACTAAGACATCACAATCGTACGAGCTAAAGAATCTGCACATCCATTGGCATTACAACGACAATAGCTGAAAGTAATAAAATCAAAACAAGACTCCCATTGATAGATAGCTTCAAGGATAAATTGAATCTTGAGATTAGGTAGTTTATTTTGAAGTGTCTGAATGAGTTGTTGATTATCATTCTCGAAACAGAGCCTTCTATATCCCATAGACCAGGCACATTGCATACCCCATAATAAGGCATTAGCTTCAGCTTCTTCCACGCCAATACGACCTTCAAATTTCCCCATACCACAATGTAATACTTGCCCTGAATGATCTCGTAGGATCCAACCCATCCTCAAAGGTTTGTCCCCTAGATGCAAACTAACATCAACATTGCATTTGACCAAAGATGGGGCAGGTGGTTTCCACTATAGTCCACAGCCGAAGGTTTATCCATTGATGAGGATAAAAACAGAGAGGCCCAAGATAGTGCAGTAGAATGAGCTCTCGAAAACACCTCTAATGGTGTTATATCTTTGGATTCAAAAACTAATACATTCGTTGATTTCCATTGTTGCCATAGAACATAAAAAGGTAGGATCTCAGAGACTGATGACAAAGGTGAAGCAGACGTGAGTAGTTCTTCGATCTTCATAGCTAAATATGTTTCATTTCGTGTATAGACTATTGAAGGAAGCCCAAAAATTCTCCAAATAGATTGAGCATAGGGACAATCAAACAAGACATGCTCCTCTGTTTCTGGTCCGTTACAACATCGAAGGCAACTAGGAGATGCAGGGATATGCCGACGTAGTAAATTAACACTAAAAGCCAGTGACCGAGTGCATAATCTCCATAAAAAGTGTTGTAGTTTTGGGTATATTCGAGATTTCCATATATGATTGGATAAATCAGAGGATATAGGCATCTGCAGTTTATTTACCTCATAGTCGAAAAGCCTGAGTGTATTGGCTCTATAACCTGATTTTACATAGTATATTCCATCATGAGTAAAGCGCCAAAAGTAGGAGTCTGTGGCAGGGTGCTTAGGGAGAAAGATTCTACGAATCAAATGGTGATCCTGAGGAGCAATGTATGCATCTAAAGCCAAATCATTCCAAACATGACTGCCATCTTGGGTGATTAAATCACTTACATGAAGAGACTGGTAAGTTGAAGAAGTTAAAATGGGAGGCCTTGAAGGTTGACAGGGTAGCCATGAAGCATCAGATAGAGGTGTTGTTACACCATTACCTATTCTTTTACCAATCCTACTTTCAATAATTCTGAACCAAACAATACAGATTTCCAACCATAAGAAGATGCAGATGTGGCAAAGGCGTCAAGAAAGGGATGATTCCTGAAGTAATGATGTTTAAGTACTCTAAACAATAAGCAGTTTGGCCTATTAAACAATTTCCAAGCTTGATTGGCAAGAAGCGCCTGATTGAATCGGTGAAGATCATGGAAACCAAGACCACCACTTTGTTTTGGTTGCGAAAGACATGGCCAAGAGAACCATGACATCTTTTGATTGTTATTAGAAGATCCCCACCAGAAGCGTGAAAGCATCGCATTAATATAATCATATATATTCAATGGTAATTGGAAACAATTCATAGAATAGATAGGCATTGATAACGCCACACTCTTGATAAGAGTTTCTTTACCCGCATTGGATAAAAATCTTGATTGCCAAGAGGACAGTTTGCAGTGTACCTTGGTACATATATAGTTAAACATATCTTTTTTCTTTCTTGAGAATTGTTCAGGTAATCCTAAATATTTACCTCCACCTCCAATTTGAGTGATGCCCAATTGTTGTTGAATGGCTTGCCGTGTATGTGAATACACATTAGATCCAAAAGTTATGAATGACTTTTGAAGGTTAATTACCTGGCCTGATATGTTCTCATAAGTATGGAAGATATCAAGAAGAGTACAACAGTTTCTTTGATCAGCCTTGAGAAAAACAAAGAATCATCTGCAAATAGTAGATGCGAGATAGGAGGACCACCATGACTTATACGTAAACACTGAATGCTTCGAGTTTTTTGAGCTGCAGAGATCAATGAACTTAAAACATCACTTGCTAATATGAACAAGTATGGTGATAAAGGATCACCTTACCTAAGCCCTCTCTCCGGTGAAAAATGATGGTAAGGGCTTCCATTGATGATGATAGAATATGAGACTGTACTTATACACTACATAATCCACCCAATCCATGTTGGATGGAATCCTTTGCGCTCCATGACAGCTTTAAGAAAGTCTCATTCAAGATGATCGTAAGCTTTGCTAACATCAATTTTAACTGCCATGAATTCGTTCACACACTTCTTCTTTGATTTCAAAGCATGGAAGGCTTCATGTGCCAAAAAAACGTTATCTGTTATAAATCTCCCTGGAGTATAAGCAACCTAATTCTCAGAGACTAGATATGTCATCAGTGGCTTCATTCTTCCAACCAAAATCTTCGAAATGATTTTGTAAACTACATTACATAAACTAATTGGGCGAAAGTCTTGGATAGTAATAGGAAAATCAATCTCAGGTATTAGGCAGATATTAGCATGATTAAAGTCTGATGGAAGTACACCATTTTGAAAGAAATGTTGGATCTCAGCGATTACCTGTGTCTTTACTATATACCAGTAATGTAAATCCATGAGGCCCCGGTGCCTTGAAACTACCTATTCCAAAAACCGCACTGCGAGTCTCTTCTTCAGTCACATCTTTAGTCAATAGTTGATTCATTTCTTTAATAACAACTGATTTAATCAATTGCAGAACAACATCATTGCGTTGTGGATGGAAAGATCTAAACAGATCCAAAAAATAGTTCTTGGCTTCACATGAAATAGCTTGGTTTCCACGAATTGGAAGACCAGTATTCGAATGCAATAATTGAATGGAATTGCGAGCTCGACGATTCTTTGTTGTAGCATGAAAGAAACGAGTGTTACGGTCTCCACTTACTAGCCAATGATTTCTAGATTTTTGCTTCCAAAATACTTCATTCCTATAGTATTCATGATTAAGCCCGGCTCGCAAATCTTGAATATCAGAAGTTGGTATATTAATATTTGATAATTGATAGGTTCAGGTTTTAATCCTAAATCTACACTGCAGAGAACAGATCCTTGTAGTATAGTTTAGGATCGAATCCCACAGAGACCAAGAATGTACGACTCTCAGTTTCAAATCGAATCAAGCTAGGAATAGATTTAAAAGATGGTGTTGATTAGAAAATAGCAATAACGA
>OVAV01000743.1:0-16168 GCA_900406375.1 Iberis amara | reverse complement strand
CTAATTATACCAACTATGGTCATATTCTTAATATTTAGTCTACAACCAATTATCTAGCTAATTCACACTAAATAAATTCAAGCGCATACACAGGTCTAGGTATCACTAAAATTGAAACTTTCGTATGGAATTGGTCTAGTATAACTTAAATTGAAAATTTCTTATGGAATCTTTAGACCAATCTAGACCTGTATGTATGGGCCTGTAAATCCTGTAAAGAAGAAATCAACATTTCTGAAATTCGAAGTAATAGTGGGTCTTTCAAAGTATCACTTTCATGGTCACCGTAACTTCCGCGAGTGTATAAAAAGAAAACGGTGATGCATCTAATTACGAAATTATTATTTTAATATTTTTGTTGTGATGAATGATATCACACTCAAACGAAGTTTATAGATTCAACCGTATTACAATATGTTAACATGATTGAACTTTACCCTTTGAAGAAATTAAAATAATTTCTGTCTATTCTTTTTCATCCCAAGAATTTCCTTTCTAGTGTAAAGTTTCCTTTTAATATTATAAACTGAGTTTTGTTTTATACATTAATCAACGCTTTTTTAAAAAGACAACCACGCCTCACCAACTTTTTCCTAATCTTTCTTCAACTTTCTTGTATTCACTTTTTTCATATCTATCATTAATATAATTCATTATATGTAAATAACATTTTCCATTAACGAACATTCATTAGCTTCTACAATTAATGGAAATGATTTATGTAAGACATGGTTCATGTAGCTGATTCATTGGGTGAAAATTTGACATCAGTATTCTAAACAACGTATAATTCATATTCGTTTTTTTTTAACTATCAAGGAGTCGAAAATACATTAGCTTTATAGTTATCGAATTGTGCAATTTGCGTAAATTTTGTTCTATCAATAAAATTCACGAGTTGTGACAAAAAAATATTAAGTAAAACTAATAATGTTGGTGTCAAAATCCACTCAGCAAGATTTCAGTCTATTTAAGAAGAAATAAGAAATAACATTCAGTGCATAAGAGGTTTAGGTTGAATAAAAGTCTAGCAAAATCCAATGAACACCTCAAGAGGATTCATTGAGAGAACATTCTGCCTGATTATAGTCAAAAACTGTTCGAGCACTCAGTAACCAGAATGCCAGAGGTGGATCGAGAGATAGCCCGAATGAGGGAAGACCGAGTCATAACTACTATGAGATTCCAGGTGAATATGCTGAAGTCACAAGTCGTGGGAAGTTCAAACAAGCAGAAATTTCGGAACCACACTTCCCGAGAGATCTGGAAGCCCTAGCAGGATTTCAAAGAAAGTGAAGCAATATAAATAGAGAGATGTTAAAGGGAGAATGATTTTCACTCTTTTTACATATGGTTTTGTACGCGAGCTCTAGCTTTAGAGCATTCATTAAATTGATATAATATACTAGTTTTGATCAATTGGATTTTGTGTTGTGATTGTTTCTTATTTGACGAAATTATATGAATTCCTCATAAAATATTTTATAAATTTGTTTGTGGATTTTAGCATCCACAAATTGGCGTTGCCTGTGGGAAGTTTTAGATTTTCTAACACAAAAGAACATCACAACCAGATCCACCGCAATCATGGTCGAAGAACAACAGCCACAACCAAAGGGATACATCAGCACGATCCATACACTCAGTCAAGCCGTGCAGTCCCTGGCAGAGAGAGCCGAGATTCAAGACGCTTTGAACTAGTCCCTCCTCGACTGACTTGGCAGGATGACGAAATAATCCGCAGATAAGCTAAGGCAATCACATAACGTCTCGACCGAGCGTTCTCAACCCACCGTCGATCACTCCGTCCACCAAGGCGACGATTCCCAACCATTGGGGAACACTCTTGGAAACTATCATTCACTACAACGCCCAACTCAACAAAAATTAAAATGTGACGCTCATGCGCTACAGATGTTCAACCTAACACCAATCCCAGGGGGAAAAACCACCTCCAGGACCAAACCGACCCCACCACGGGAGTGCCGATCTATCAAACCAGACCAAATATACCACTTATCTCGACGGCAACGCCGAACAGGTCGACATGTCCTAGGATTTAGATGACGATTTTGAAGAATACGAAGACTACCATCAATTCATGCACCAACCGACGAAACAATCTTGACCCTCCGGTCAAGAGATCCAAGATATGAAAAATTCTCTCAAAGAAATAGTTCGCCAAATGAACTTTAAGGTCCACCAAGCAATCAGCTCAGCACCCGAACTAGACCCACTGATGGAAGAGATGCTGCAAAGTTCGTATGTCCCGCATATCAAAAACGCCAAGGTGTGGAATCCTGGAAAATCAAGACCCACTTTTGTGAAGGAAAATCAAACCGAAGCGCATATATGACAACCTTCTGCATAGTCGTCGGTTGGGCACAGTTCAATGAAAGAGACGCATGCTACTACCAACTCTTCAGCGAACATCTCCACGGACCAACACTCATGTGGTTCTTCAGATTGCCCAAGAGCTCGGTCCATAGCTTTAATCAAATGAGTCTAATGTTCCTCAAACATTACTCAGTCTATATCGAGAAAGATATTTCTGATGCAGACATGTGGAGCATGATCCAAGGGTATAATGAACCCCCCCTGACAATTCATTTGATTGATTCAAAGAAGTCATATCCCAAGTAGTAGTCACAAATAGCGCTGCTATCGCCGCCTTGTGAAATGCCGTCTAGGGCGAATCCGAATTACGAAAGAATCTGATTCTAAATGCCCCAACAACGAAAAAGGAAACGAAGAGCGACATCCATGGAACGCTCAACACCTTAAGAAATTTCACAGTTGAAAAATATTTTACTGTTTTTTCTTGAATTTTCAATAAAACCTACTTGTAGCTTTTATCAGCGAACTACGACTGAGCGTGGTCCCCACACTAGAGGTATGTAGACAACTCGTTTTATGAGTCATATGTGAAAATAAATAAAATACAAACAGACACCCGAGCTTACTTAGTATTTTTCTCGAAAACTGGGGGAGATGAATCCAATTTATATGTTTCGCCCCAACATTCAGCTTTCACTCTTAAAAATTTTCCCAAAAAATGTGGGTGATGAATTCAAATTCTTTGTCTCACCCCTACACTCAGCTTTCACGATTATGAAATTTTCCCGAAAACTAGGGGAGATGAATCCAAATTCTTTCTCTCCCCAACATTCGGCATTCACTGTAAAATGTTTCTCAAAAAAATGGGAAAATGAATCCAATTCTTTGTCTCACCCTAGTATTCATTATTCGCTTTTATATTTTCTCAAAAAAGGGAAGACGAATCCAAATTCCTTTGTCTCGCAATAATCCACCCCACATTCACTCAGCGCTCGACTCGAGAAACGAAGGAAGCGAAGTCAATGTCAGTCAACTCCTTGCGGAACCCATCAACACTTAGAAGCAACCGAGGTTTTACAAATCAATACCACAAGAGTCATAGAAGTATTTCACTTATGTTTTAGTTTAACAACTTAAACGTAAGTGGGGGAGAATACTATACATGTACCCAATACTCAAACATAAGGTAATAGTTTTAAACTTATATTACAACTCGATCCACAACAGAAAAATAATACAAATAACACATAACACAACTTGGCCAGTCAAAAAATACATTACATCCCCCCCCCAACGGGTAGTAGCCCGAGCGACCCTCAACATTATATATAAGCGCTTGTCTTGCATTATACAACAACATACCGACTTAAATCATATCGCAAATACTTCAAAATGCTTACAACACCATAAGGTAAAAGCCTCCTCATGCAACCAAGTTTTAAATATGCAAAGGTAAAAGCCTCCTCAAGCAACCAAGTTTTTAAAAATACCAAAATAAATGCAAAGACGGAAAAGCAAAAGAAAAGGGAACCATAAACGATCACTCTGTCGCATCCTTGTCATCCTAAGTTTCCTTGGGGGCATCACTACCATCCGTTGCGGCGATAATGCCACTCTGAACAGCTATTTCCATGGTTTTATCTAGTGTAGCCCCATGATTCACCTCACCCTTTTCAACCTCAGCGACTTTTACAACCTCAACAGCAAGAATCTTTTCCTTTTAAGCATCAATGGCTTTCACCTCAACAATGGCAAATTTTGCTCTATCTTTGAGCCTTTTCCACACCTTATCATGTCGCGCCGCATCGTCATTCATCTTAGCCATATCCTTCTTCCTCATTTTTTTAAGTTTGACAACCTCAACTTTTATTTTAATGTTTTCCTCTGTGAGCACCTCCACCTTGTCCACATCAATCTTGAGATCTATGAGGGCTTTTTCAACCCGAGCAGCAGTTTCAACATCCAACTCCATACCAGAATTATGTTTAGACTTGCGCACTTTACCATCTAAGACACCACTAGCCGGTTGACCTGAGCAGCCAGTATTTTCAAAATTCAAATTATGAAAGCAACTGAAAGCCTCAAAGGATATGCTTGAAACTGTTGAGATTTTCTACCTAGTTTTCAACCTTTTAAAGAAAGATTAGCCTTTATCTTAACAATCCATCTAACATAATCTTCTTTACCTTCGCCTGAGGTTGTTTCTTCTTTTCTTTATCCAAAATCCCTATTTTGCTACAACGAGCACTCCAAGTAAAGATTCACGTCTGAAAGGGCTATCAGTCCGAAATACTGAGGAGAAGTCACCATCTGCATATTTGAAGGTCACCCAACTCGCTAAATTCGTTGGGAGACTCGGGGGCTAATCTGTTGGTGTCAAAACTCTCTAAGCAGGATTTTGGTCTATTTAAGAAGAAAGAAGAAATAATATTCAGTGCATAAGAGGCTTGGGTCGAATAAAAGTATAGCAAAATCTAATTAAGACCTCAGGAGGATTCATCGAGAGAACATTCTGCTTGAGTATAGTCAAAGACTACCCGAGCACTCAGTAAACGGAATGCCGCAGGTGGATCGAGAGGTAGCCCGAATGAAGGAAGATCGAGTCATAATTATTTCGAGATTCCAAGAGAATATGTAGAAGTCTCAAGTCGTGGGAATTTCAAACTAGAAAAATTTTCGGAACCACTTCCCGAGAGATCCAAAAGCCCTAGCAGAAATTCAAAGAAACTAGAGCAATATAGATAGAGAGAGATGTCAAAGGGAGAATGATTTTTTCCACTTTTTTTACAGATAGTTTTGTACGCGAGCTCTAGATTTAGAGCATTCATATAAATTGATATAATATACTACTTTTGATTAGTTGGATTTTGTGTTGTGATTGTTTCTTTTTTGACAAAATTCTACGAATTCCTCATAAAATACTTTATAAATTTGTTTCTGGATTTTAGCATCCACAAATTATAAATAATAAATTGAATAGCTTATTCGATTTTTTGTGGTAAATAAAGATTCAATGAATAAAACGCCATAATCAGAGATGACATGCTACTAGAAAAGAAAAATAGAAGGAATAAACTTACAGAGCAAGAAGTTGGCAAAATGAAAACAAGAAAAGAAGTTGCCATGTCTGAGAAAGGAAATGACATGATGATTATGAAAAGAGGCAAGGATCGATGTGAAGTATAGAAAGATGACTAGGTCGAATAAAGGAGATTAGTTCTTTTAGCTACCCTGTTTTAATACTGAGATTTTGAAAAGGTGAGCTTTTGTTTGAGTGATTGAGAGAACATATCATCATAGCAAAAGAGAGAATCAATATCAAGTATAAAAAAACAATATTGTGAGTTTGTGATTTGTTTCTGTAAAGAAAAGTTTAAGAAAAATATGTTTTACTCGTGTTTTTTAAATTTATAATTAGTATCAGGACGTGTACATGTTAAGAAACTAAGGTTTCAATTAAGCAGGTAAGATCCTGAGACAAAGAGATAGAGAACACACAACACTTTCCTACTACACGAGCAATGGGATTGGATCCAAATAATTTCGATTGGTGGAAAGTTCAATTTCGGGATATCATCATAGGAATTTATGAAGACGTCTGGACAGTGGTTGAAATCTAAAGATGATTGGACTATGGTCAATAAGACCTTGTCAAAATACAACTCGAAAGCTTTGACTATCATCTGGTGCTCATTGACCAAAGATCAATTCAAAAGAGTAAAAGGTTGCACATATGCCAAAGAAGCATGAGATACTCCTCAAGCAACTTGAAGGTACCAATGACGTAAGAAGGACACAAGTTGACATGCTGACTTCTAACTCTGAGAATTTAAAGATGGGAAATGATGAGACCGTGGAAGAATATAGTGGGAAAGTATCATTCATTGCTAATGATGCTGAAGTGTTAATCTTATGAAAGAAAATCTTTGTTGAGCTGGGAAGATGATGAAACATCTAAATAAGAAGAAGAAATCCTTAACTTGGTCACATATGTTGGCATAATCGAAACTACTCAGTTTTCTGTGGGCTTTAGAGTGCCTTAAACAACGATATGGTTATTGTGTTATATTCTTTAGAGTTTACACAAATGGTTTCTCAGCTGCAAAATTGGCCAGATTTTACTTTCAAACTAGCAGAGTTTAATTTACTTCGCTCGTCCAAACATTCATTTATTTTTATTGGTACCTCAATTTTTCTTTTGTTGTAAAATTTGAACAATATTTTTACATAATGAAAATCGAAATGAAAATGATGACAAAAAAGCTTATGACACACGTAGGAGGTGTATTGAATGTGAAATTTGAAATGATTTATGTTTAAATGACAAATTTAATGTTATTCAAACATGAATTTTAAAATGTCTTACAAAATCCACTATTATTGAATTAGTGATTTGAAAAAGTCTCATGAAATCCACTGTTATTGAAAATATTTTAAGTAGTGGATTTATGGTGATATGATGGTTTTTCAATGAATTTTCTTAGTGGATTTTCTTAGTTAAAAATACAAAATCTCAAATCACATGATTTTAGGTGGGATTGTAGAAAATTTTAAAACAATTCACTTGGATTTTCCTAATTCACCTCAAATCTCCTAAAAACTCAGTAAAACTCAAATCACTTCAAATTATATAAAATGTTTCTTTGAATACACCCCCGTAATTGTGAACTTATATTAAGACATTTGTTAATGTACTAATATAACATAATAAAAATATATTAGTAGTTATTTACTTATTTAAGAAAATAAAACAACAAAAATAGAAGCTTTATAGTTTTTGACATAAAAATTATAGATAAAATAAAACTTGAATTAAAAGACCAATACAATTATATAGTATAAGATTATTCCTGTATAAGATAAGATTATAATAAGAATTATATGCACATTTTTCTTCTTCTGTGATAGTGTAACAATAAAAATATGTTTAGTATTTTAAGTATTAAGTTACTTTGGACTTTTGGTATCATATTGTTTCTCAGACTTTCTGAAGTTTTGGATAATATTAGTTTATTAATAACTTGATACATGTTTAAATGTCAAATATAATAATATTTTTCACTTTTATAAATAAGTATCTAGATATTTGCATTAGATAAAGAAGTATGTTAATTGACAAAAAAATTAAAATAATATTTGCATTAAAACGCCAAATTTGAAAAAATTGTATTGCAAATAAATATGTTCCCTTGACTTTCGGGAACGATTTTTCAAGAAGGAGAAGAGCTCAACGACCAAAATTCCAACGCGGAGACCTCTTATCATTTTTTTTTCCTTCTTCATTTTCGTGTTCAAAATTATCGATATCTTCATCTTCGTCTTCGTAATACCTCCTGAAGAATATATTCGCTTTAAGCTTATATCTTGCGTGCACCAAATTTTGACTTTGAAGTAGCGTAGTATCAAAGCACGTTCTGGGTTTATTCGTTTTAGTAGACATTGATTTTGTCAAAGTTACCTTCTTCTTTTTTTTTTATAATATATATATAAAGAAAGGTAGTAGATTTTGCTTTCCTTTAATTTTTCTCTTCCTTATTCTTTCCTTTTTTCTTTAGTCTTTTTTTCGATTTCAAGATTCTCCCCAAATTATTTGAAGGAAAGGAGAACTCACAAGTCTTTCATTTAGATATTTTTTGTTCGTATAAAAAAAAAGCAAAGAGAAATCGTGGTTTCGAATTTTGTGGTTTCGAATTTGGATGATCCACAGCTTCTTTGTAGCTGATAATTTTATGGTGAGTTAGTTTCTGATTTCGTGGGTTTTTTTAAATTTCATATTTTAGGTTTAGGGTTTAATCATTTTTGGTAAATTTGAAATGCTGATGTTCTGTGGCTTTTGATATTTGGAAGTAAACTTCGTTTTGGGGGTTTTAATCTGAATTTGAATTAGAGATTGGACAATTGTGCAGGTTTAAGAGTTTGCTGGATTTGAATATGAGCAGATAGATAGTTATTAAGAAATTATGGGTTGGTTTAACAAGATCTTCAAAGGCTCTAACCAGAGGCTCCGTGTGGGGAATGAGCACAATCACAATGGCTATTACGGGACTTATACACATGATGAGCCTAATGCAGATACAGATGCTGATTGTGATGAACCTCATACACATGAACCATCTACCTCTGAGGTTACTATGACTTCTTTTATTAGAATATACATTGGTCTGGTCTGTACTGTTATTTCAACTTTTGTGCTTCTTCTTCACTAGGAGGATACATCAAATGACCAAGAGAATGAAGACGTAGACCGTGCAATTGCATTGTCTCTTTTAGAAGAACAGACCAATATTGGTGGTGAGTACATTTTCCGGATAATTTTTAGCCGATTAGATATAGGAAGATAAAAATCTGATATCGAAAATGGACACAGGGAAATACCCAACGGTAGATGAAGATGAACAGCTTGCTATAGCCTTACAAGAAAGTATGACAATTAACAATTCACCGCCTCGCAAAAATGGTAGGACATATGATAATGGGAATGGATATGAGAATGGAAATTTATTTGGGAATGGAAATATGTATGGAGGAGGAAATGTATATGCAAATGGAGATATTTATTATCCAAGACCTATTGGTTTTCAAATGGATTACAGGTACTTTTATAGCCTTTCATCTTTAGTTACGCTTAATTTGGTTAATAAACTGCCAACGACTTATGTGTATTAGGATTTGTGCTGGTTGCAATATGGAGATTGGACATGGAAGGTATTTGAATTGCCTTAATTCACTATGGCATCCACAATGTTTTCGATGTTATGGCTGTAGTCATCCAATTTCTGAGTACGAGGTGGAACCAAGCTTTTCGATATTTCATTTCTTTCGTTTGTTCTTAACCTCTAAACTAATTTATAACATGTTTTTTCTTTTAATAGTTCTCAACATCTGGGAACTATCCTTTTCATAAGGCTTGTTACAGGGAGAGATATCATCCTAAATGTGATGTATGCAGCCTCTTTGTATGTAACTTCTTACTCCTTTCCATGGTTAAAGCTCATATATACATGTGTTGTTTTCCTCGGATCTTGTACTTATCTTAGTTCCTTTTTTTTATACAGATTCCAACAAATCCTGCTGGTCTAATTGAATATAGGGCACATCCTTTTTGGGTCCAGAAGTATTGCCCTGCTCACGAACACGATGCTACCCCAAGATGTTGTAGTTGCGAAAGAATGGAGGTGAATTCTCTTCGCTCTCTAAAATGTCTCCAAATATACCAATATGTGGGCAGAAGTTACCAATTTAAGGTTTATTTTTGTAGCCACGGAATACGGGTTATGTTGAGCTTAACGATGGACGGAAACTTTGCCTAGAGTGTTTGGACTCAGCGGTAATGGACACTATGCAATGCCAACCTTTGTACTCGCACATACAAGAATTCTATGAAGGACTTAACATGAAGGTAGAGCAGGAAGTTCCTCTACTCTTAGTTGAGAGACAAGCGCTTAATGAAGCCAGAGAAGGTGAAAAGAATGGTCACTATCACATGCCAGAGACAAGAGGACTGTGCCTTTCTGAAGAACAAACTGTTAGCACTGTGAGAAAGCGATCAAAGCATGGCGCAGGAAATTGGGCAGGGAACATGATTACAGAGCCTTACAAGTTAACACGTCAATGCGAAGTTACTGCTATTCTCATCTTATTTGGGCTCCCCAGGTAAGACACAACCCTGTTTGTTTCTACTGAATTGGTCTTATGACACTTGTGTTACGGTCCAAACATAGACGAGTTTGCTTAATTTTGTTTAAGGTTACTCACTGGTTCGATTCTAGCTCATGAGATGATGCATGCGTGGATGCGGCTTAAAGGTGAGTTTCTTAATCTACTGCTTTCTCTAGTTTCACACCTTGTTGAAAACTGTTTTTGCTTCTTTGCTTGTCTTAAAAAGGATTTCGAACGCTGAGCCAAGATGTTGAAGAAGGTATATGTCAAGTGATGGCTCATAAATGGTTAGAAGCTGAGTTAGCAGCTGGTTCAAGAAATAGCAATGCTGCATCCTCATCCTCATCTTCTTCTGGTAGAGGATTGAAGAAGGGACCGAGATCTCAGTACGAGAGGAAGCTTGGTGAGTTTTTCAAGCATCAGATCGAGTCTGATGCTTCTCCAGTTTATGGAGATGGGTTCAGGGCTGGGCGGTTAGCGGTTAACAAGTACGGTTTGAGAAAAACACTTGAGCATATACAGATGACCGGGAGATTCCCGGTCTAAGAACAGTATGTTTTGCTTTTGATTGTATCCTTGGTAGGTTATTTCTTATGTGGACTCTATTCTTTTGGTGAACCCTCGACCATATTCTTATGTGATTGTATTATAGTGTAATGATTCGATGATTCTTTTGTTCTTAATCCATCAGAATCAGATTCGAAGTTTTCGTTGTAATTGGAACCGAAGAAGAGAAAGAAGAAGCGGTATTAACAACTAAACCCGAATCAAAATGTTACCATAACAGTACGACCTCATTGCAAGGCATACCGTAAAATAGTCCATTTCTTGTGTAGAGCTAGAATTACAATCAGACAACATTGTATTTAAGTGAACTGGTTGCTCTTAACCTCTACAGTTTTTGACATGATTCAAGAACATATGGTTGACAGCATGGGGAACTATGGACCAATCCCTACTTTGTTGTTTTGTAACATAGTTTCTTGAGCAATTTTGTCAGGAAAGGTAAAAACTTTATCAAGCGTATGTGTAGATTTATAATCAAATCTATGAACGATAAACAAAAGCATAGATGATCGTATGTGCCAAAAATAAACCAACACATAAATTTGTTGAAAAATGGTTCGCTTCCTATATTCTCAAGACATTGTCCAGCACCAAATCCACTAAAACAAAAATACAATTACACTTGCATATGGTTATAACATCCTATCACACTAACATTCATTTCTAGCAGATTCAGATTCTTGTCCAGGTTATGTTTAATCGGTATTACCTAATCATAGCTCCATGTTGACGTGTTTTCAGTCACTCAATCGTTTGACTAAACATTTTACAGTATGAACAGCAAATTACCTTGTTTCTGATGAATCTCTCCGCCTATTGTTGCCCTTTGCTCAAAACTGAGACGTACCTCAGCTTGACCCGACCTACATATGATCTCACTCAACCGGGGATCTGTTGAATAAACATCCCTTTCTGAGTTTCATGTTTTGTCAACTTTGAAGATCAACATCGCACACCATGGATCCAGAAGTGTTAAGCAGTCACGCCTCAACCTCTAAAGATCTACACCTTAGGATCTTCAAAAATCTCCAATTAATCTTTTCCCAAAAATTTATCCTTTTTCAACTAAAAAAAAAACTTATATTTCATCATGTTTATAATTTTCTAATATCTCATGGAAGAAGCTTATCCTCTAAGTTTATCTTTCCTAATAAAAAGAAAACTTCTTCTTATTCAAGTTTATCCTTTTCATAAAATATGTAACAACAAATCATGATTTTGTTGTTGTAAATGCTACGTTAGCATATCTTTGCAAATATGTTATATAAATCTGCAAGATCTTGTTGCACAACCATGTCATCAAATTCTCTTGCCAAGTTAGTCTTTCACATCAGCAACATTTTGTGTCGTATCAACTCTTCGCTTTTATTTCCAAGATACTATGTTATACTCCCTCCATATCAATATAATTGATGTTTTAGAGAAATATTTTTGTTTCAAATTATTTGATGTTTTCGTGTTTCTATGCATAACTTTAAAGCTATTTGTCATTAATATTTTGCAGAACTACTTTTGATTGGTTAGATTGGCTATAATTAATGTGAATTTTATAGAAATTAGATAAATTAAATGATGTTTTTGTATTTTATTAAACAGCGTGTAAAAACCTTAAACATCAATTATTTTGATACAGAGGAAGTAGAATATTTATGGGATATTGCATTAAATATTGAATTGCATATCTTCTAGAATATTGTGCCAAATCCAAAATAGTAGATTTCCGTGCCACATCAGCACTTTAATGCAAACTCAGCTTGTTGATCTCATCAACTCATTGATCCCAATAGCTTTTTGATTCTATCAAATTTATGATTCCATCAATCCGTTGATTTCAAAAACATAGCCTTCACTTTGTAGGTTTGTAGCTTTTATGAACTGGTCGAATTATAGGAAAAAAATGTACTACGAATCTCATGCATTTATGTGGATATGATTGTATACTTAAAAAGAAAACCTTATATTGCTAAGAGATCATTTATAATTTTGATCATCCCGCACAAAAAATCATCGCTTGGATTCAAGCTTAGCATTCTCAATTTTATGATCCTTGACTTTTTGTGGTATAAGACATTTCATCCATGGAACTTAAAGTTTTGAATGGCTTCATATATGCTTGTTTTCTGAATAAAAAATAACGAATCAAGAGAGTTATACTTCAACCATAATTGTTTTAAAGACATGTTTATGATCAAATGTTGTATGGGTTCTAACATTTGAAAGATCATCGCATTCAATTTTTACTTCGGCTAGATCTAAATAATTTTATTGTAATCTACCAAAACTACCATAGCTTATATATGGCGTCGATCCTAAAAAACATGGGCCAAAAGCTTTAAAAAATAATTGGATCTCTAAATTAATAAAGGAGAAAAGTTCGAAGGATCAAACTTTGCGGTTTTCCTTCTAGTAGAAAAGCAACAACCAATTAAACTAGTAGACTTTTTTTGTCTAAATTTTTACCGAAATAGTAATTATTATTTGAAGGTACTTGCATCAAGGGCAAACCCTGCTTACATATCTTTGATATTGAGAAATTATTCTGTTTCATCTCAAAAAAAAAAATTTGAGATGCTTTTGTTTCTTTTCTTTTTTTTTGATAAAGAAAAAAAAAAAAGAATCAAAATATAAAAGATTTGCCAGTAGATTAAGGGCCTACTGGCAAATCTTTTATATTTTGTTTCTTTTCTGCTCCAACGTATACAACTAAAATATATGTTCTTATGTTTTGTTTCACTTTACTGTTAAATTTATTATATACCTTTTAGTAACAAAAATTGTTATATAGTTTACTAGGAATATCATACGTAGTGATTGAAAAAATTCTCCTCCTTTCTCGTTTGGATTTGGTTTTTCTATTCAAAAGATTAGTGTATGTACACTGTCTTTCTATGAGATGAAGGTCATGTTCTTTTACCTGTCACCAGCGACAGCGATAGTGACAGCGGCACCTTCTTTTGTTCATTTAGCGACAGTGATCAGCGACATCTTTTGTTGTTGATCTTGCAACCGTTGCGACAGCGGTAACATGTTGCCATGTTGTTCGTTTGGCTGTCGTTGCGACATATCGCCAAAAGCGCGTAAATAATTTTTCCTTTAAAATTGTGGAAACGCGTTTTCTTGCCAAAAACGTATGTTCTCGCCAAATACATGGAGGCACTTTTTCCAACCAAAAACTAATTTTTTTTTTAATTTTTTTTTCTTCTATATTTATTTTAACTATTTTAATTTATTTTAATATTTATAAATTTATTTCAATTTTTATTTTTTTATAATTTAATTTATTTTTACTAATTTTTTAGTTTATTTTAATTTATTATGATTTTTTAATTGAATTTAATAATTTATTTTATTTTGAAATATATGTCGTTGCGACAGGTCACTATTTGTTTGGTTGTCGCATCAAGCTGTAATTGAAAAAAATCAGCTATCGAAAATTGTTTTCGCTATCGCTGATCGCAATGACACATAAACGAACAACAACTTGTCGTTGGTCGCAGCGACAGACAAACAACAATTTGTCGCTGTCAATGATAGTTATCGCTAATGACAAGAAAATGAACAAGACCGTAGACCATTCTCCTTGGGAGGAATTGTGATGGTTGGTTCTAGGACTGGACAAATTATCCGTCATATCCGATCCCATTCGATATTTGCCTCAATTCGAACCGAAAGGTCCGGATATTTGTAGCTATTCAAAGCAAAGCAAATACTAAAATTAATTATCCGTATAAAACAAAGCAAATAGTAAATACTAAATTTCAAAAGACCAGAAATCCGATTCGCTCCGTATATTACATATATACATATTACACCATATAGATTTATATGTTTTTCACATACTCAATAAATAGAAAACTGAAAAGAAAATAAAAAAAGGAAATGATAGGTGTAAAAGTTCATACGAACTAATAAATACTAATGTGGAAATGATAAAATGGTTTACATTACAGTGGAAGATGAGATTTTCTTCGATGTCCTTTACAATTTACAAAAATGAAACAGTCATTTTCCAATATATGCGTTTAACTTTTGATCTTTTTTAAAATATTTTATTTAAAAGCTAGTTGATTTTAATTATTTACTACTTATTGGATAATTTAAACATAAATAAAGTATATTTTATAAAAGTTATTAATATTTTTTGGATTATTTTTCAATTGAAATGAGAAAACCGGATATCCGCAATATTTGTAAAATTCCATGATATCCGTAAGTCCGGATATCCGTGTTTTTAAGGAGCAAAACAAATCGTTAAATTAGATTTCCGTCAAAAACAAAGTAAATAACAAATATTAAATTTTTACGACTAATTCGCTTTGTGCCCAGGCCTAGTTGGTTCTTTGCTTTGCTAGTTTCAAGTGCTTGGACTCTTCAGCTTTATCAGAACCCTTTGCGGATTATGTTCTTTTTAGCTTGTCATGCTCAAAAGTCTTGTGTAACAGATTTAGTTAGTTGCATTATTCTTTATTTGTATATTGGTAATGGTTTTAGATAAGTTCGCTTTCGTTTTTCTATGTTTGGGCTTTTGGTTACGGTTTTTTCTGATTTCAATAACGGGTAAAAAGACCCGTCGTCTAACCAAGTGTTGTTAGCTCACTTGGAAAAGATCTTGGGCAAAGCTTAGAGGTCACAAGTTCGAGTAGCACTTGGGACGAGACCATATAACATNAATTAAAAAAAAAAAAAAAAAAAAAAAAAAAAAAAAAAACCCGTCTTTGTCTCGATATGTATATCTTTGTGGACTTTAATATAATTTCCAAAGAAGAAATTACTAGTTGAAAATTTAAGAAACTCTCAAGGTTCGTAAACCAGCAAGCCTTCGATTTCAAGGTTCGTAATGAATCGATGTAATAAACTAATCATTAAGTTACTTGAGATCAACACAAGCTTGTCATTAAAATTGACGAGCTACCTCTCTTTACTTTTTAGAATAAGAACTATCGCAAACCTACCTTTGATTGTATGCTTTTATCTACCGAACGGGAGAGCTTATAAAAAACGATATATCCCAAATCGAACTTACTTTGTGTTTTATTTATCCTTTAAAAATGAATTGAATACAAAAGTTTTATTCGGGATCGTTTTTATATGTTTGCTTCAGTAATGTCAAAGATAATACGAATATAAACTTCACATAGTTATGCATTTGTAGAGACATGCATTGACATAATCTGCCATTTAATTGGTAACAAAAAGGTGATGTTACATTATCTGGAAATAATTGGTGAACTTTATCGAATTTATGGTTGGCAGATATGAATAATTATTTCGATAAGCAATAAAGCCATTTTCTCACTAGATCGTTAATTATAAGTTTTTTTTTATTTTATATAAGTTTATATGAGTTGTCGACTGAATCTCTTGAATTACATTTTTCTACATAGATCAAATTAAAAATTCGGTATGTTAAAATTTTACTTTTTTTTTTTATCATCATTGTAAAGAAATTACAACATTTTTCACCGTGGATACCTATATGGCTATACATCACCTAAAATTTTACTATCATAGTGGCTCATTGTGTTAGTTGTACATCCTAAGTCTTATTAGAGTCCAATAAATAATCCATAACTAAATATATATATATATATATATATATATATAT
>OVAV01000742.1:0-16170 GCA_900406375.1 Iberis amara | reverse complement strand
GCTATATGATAGTTTCGAGGGGGAAATAGGTCGTCAGCCCTCAAAAAAACAAGGAAAGCTCATCGGTATAAGATTAACTACCAGGTGTCTATCAGTACAACATCTCTTATTCACTGATGACAGTATTTTCTTCTGCCAGTCAACTTTTAGTGAATGCGAGGAGATGTTGAAATGTTTGAAACTCTACGGAGATGCCTCAGGACAAGAAATAAATTTTCAAAAATCATTTATCACATTCGAGGATAAACTAGATCCCATTTTGTGTAGGATCTTGGGCCTCTACATGAAGATCGAAAAATAAGGGGGTGCAGGGACTTACTTAGGATTGTCAAAATGTTTTAGTGGTTCAAAGCGGGAATTGTTAGCTTTCATCACTGACAAATTGAATTCGAGACTCTCAGGCTGGTATGCCAAAACTCTTTCATTGGTAAGAAAAGAGATCCTCTTGAAATCAGTGGTGATGGTTGTTCCGGTATACGCCATGTCATGTTTCCGTCTCACCAAACATCAACGCCAAATAATAACTAATGAAATGACGAATTTTGAGTGAAATTATAGTGAAGGGGAAAAAATAAATTTGGTATCTTGGTCTAAAATGTGTAAACCTAAATCCAGTGGGGGTTAGACTTCCGGGATATTGGTGAATACCAGGTTTTATTAGCTAAGCAAGCATGGAGAATTATGCATGAACCTGAAAATTTACTATCAAAGGTCTACAAAGCAAAAGAATCACAAAAAGGCCCCCTTGAAAGGTCAATGGGAGCACGACCTTCTTACGCTTGGCGGAGTATAATTTTCGGACGAGAACTATTGGTACATGGATAATACAAGTGTTTGGACCGACAATGACTATTTGATAGTAAACCATAGTTACCTCAAAGCCTAAATACACCTACAAATGTTAATTTGAAGGTTTCCTCTTTACTTACTAGGGAAGAGTCATGGGATAGATCAAAGATTCATCAATTATTCCCTCCGAATGATGCGTTGCAAATATTTTCCTTAACTCCCAACATATAGCTCTTCGATAAGCATATTTGGGCATTTTCAACTAATGGTCAATATAATGTTAAGAGTGGTAGCTGGTTGATTACAAAATTAAGGAACAAGTACGGATTTCGACCCCTGATCAAAGGTTGGTCAATGATCTAAAGTCAACGATTTGGAAAACTAGGACCATACCAAAAATTAAAATGTTTATGTGGAGGGTCCTCTCTGGGTCCTTAGCGGTAGCTGATTGTCTACATGCTCAAAATTTACTAGCGTATTCACAGTGCGCTTTTTGTGATGTTGGGTATAAAAGAGTGACCCATGTGTTATTTGAATTCATCGCTGCGACAAAGATTTGGCAGCTTGCTGCAATTTCGAGTACCACTCATGGAGTTACAAACTCTCTAAGTAAAAAATATTCATACTCTGATTCACATAGTGACCGCGGTTGGTATAAACAGAAAATCTAGGGCATCCATTACTTGGATTTTATGGGAAATATGGAAAAATAGAAATGCGCTGGTTATCAGAAATAACAAAATGATATTTCAGTGATGGTTTTTTTAGCTCAGGAAGAGGCAGAGCACTGGAAGAAGCTCAACGACAAATCTCAATTGGAACAAAGGCGAAGGTGCTTTTGCGTAGAGGGGAGGGAATCTCATTGGACAAAACCATCCCCAACGGTTCCAAAATGCAATGTTCATGCATCATGGTCTGGTGAAGATTTTCTAGTAGGTGGGGCCTCGATAGTTCAGAATACCACATGGGACGTATCCTTTCATGCAATAGCAACTCTTTTCTTAGTTGGCAATAATTTTGAGGCAGAACTTCAATGCATTTGTTGGGCCCTGACTAGCATGTCTAACCTTCGTCTGAGAGTTATAAAAGTTTGGTCTGACTTTGGTTCAGTAGTTGAATCCAACTAGCCAAAGTATATGAGCTTACTTCAAAAGATCTGAAAAGTCGCTGCCTCATTTACATCTTGTCTCTTCTTTGCAACTCTCCTAAAGAAAATTCCGTTGCTCGAGACATTGCTAAGAGCGGCTCCAAACATGGTTTATTCCCATCTTACCTAGCTTTGGGAAGACCTTTCTGACTTCATTCATGCCTCCAAGAGGAAGCATAATTTTTCTAGACGGGTTTATTGTAAAAGTTGTTTTCCCCTCTTATGTTGTTACACATTTTTGACACTTCTTTGTAATTTGTTATCCGAAAAAAAACATGTTTTAATACATTTATTATTCACAAAATTGTGTTATTTTATATTCAAATTAATATTTTATAATCAATTTAGACATGACTTACTATAAATGTGTTAATCAATACATTGATGTAATACGAAGAAACTATATAATATGGATATATTAATCATAGATTAAGAAGTATATGAAGTATAACATGCAAAATTTACTTAAAAAATTATACACTATTCATTTAACGTATAAATTAAATTTTATCTATTAAATTATTGTTAAATTAGGATATTGTCCATGAAGTATTAAGTTAGATGTCTGTACATATTTATATAAAAACATATCTTGATTAACGAGTTGTTTATCTGTGAAAATAAAAATAAACATATATATAGTAATAAAGTAATATGCACAAATTTTAATTTTTTATAAAAACATATTGTAATATGTTCAGTTATCACTTCAAGATCTACCAATATCCTCTCGATAGCCTAGATATGAGACACAATTAAAAATTTAGCTTTACCAATTATGTTTTATTCATATTTAAAGTAACACTCACATTTTTTGTATCCTAAACTTTTACAGTCAAAAGTCTACAATAAAAGTTTATAGTCAAAAACTACCCAAATAAAAAATCAGAAAATAAAGTTACTATATTTATCTTTCCACAGTTTCATGTCAACTTCCTTAAAATTATTTAATTTTATTACACAAAATATTTGAATTATGTTTTATAAATTTTTCTGTAGACTTTTTTGGTGTAAATTCTAAACATAGTATATTCTTATTTTTATCGACAAACATAGTATATTCAAGTTGTGAAAACCAATTAATTACCATTTTCGTTGGTAAGAGCTAACAATTAAAGTTTGTTGTCATTGAAAACATTGTCAAAGTACTAACTAATTAGAGATGCATCCCGTAAAACTGTTGTTCATAAAGTTTATGTTTAGATGTCCAGCAAATTGCAACAATATTATATATATGCATATAAGTCTTCAGATTTGTAAGCACATAAGCAAATCTCATAAGAAAAGAAAACAAGACAAAATAAGACAATGAAACTTCAAATTTTGTTGCTAGCTTTTATACTTCTAACCTTTGAAACAAATGCAACGAAGCAAAGAAACAATGCAACAATCCCAGCTTTAATAGTTTTTGGAGATTCAATAATGGATACGGGAAATAACAACAACATTCCTACTCTTCTAAAGTGCAATTTCTTTCCTTACGGCAAGGATTTTCCTGGTGGCTTTTCCACTGGAAGATTTTCTGATGGAAGAGTTCCTTCTGATCTAATTGGTAATATTTTAATCACTTTACACTATTCATGTTTTATAATTACTTCCTGTAACGTTACTCATTTGTTTTGAACATTTTTCAGCGGAAAAATTGGGTTTGGCTAAGACACTACCAGCATATCTAGACTCTAATTTAAAACTTAAAGATCTTCTTAAAGGTGTAACATTTGCATCAGGAGGAACTGGATATGATCCATTAACAGCTAAAATAATGGTATATATAATTAGCAGTTATCAACAATAATATATATATATATATATATATATATATTATAGCTGATACAAATTCTACTATTTTTTATAGTCGGTGATATCAGTGTGGGATCAACTAATATATTTCAAAGAATATATATCAAAGATCAAGCGACATTTTGGAGAAGAAAGAGCGCAAAATATTTTGAACAATGGTTTTTTTCTCGTGGTTTCAAGTAGCAATGACCTCGCTCACACTTATTTAGCTCAATCTTATAGATATAGTCGTACCTCGTATGCCAACTTTTTGGCCGAAAATGCTGTCAAATTTGTGAGAGTAAGTAGTTCATTTGTAGGTACATATATTAATCAATTAGTAACTAAATCAATACTAATCATACATTATAGGAATTACATAAGCTTGGAGCTAGGAAAATTGGAGTTTTTAGCGCTGTGCCTGTTGGATGTGTACCACTACAACGAACGGTTTCTGGAGGTATATTAACAAGGGGATGTGTTAAACCTTTAAACAATATGGCGAAACAATTCAACTCAAAACTTTCTCCAGCATTAGATTCATTAAATAAAGAGTTGGATGGTATTATTCTCTACATTGATGTTTATAATACTCTATTCAACATGATCCAAAATCCTAAAAAATATGGTAAGTTAATATGAAAAGTTTCTCTCAATATATATATATATATATATATATATTATTTTATTATTTACTTTTGCTTAGTTGAGATTAGACTGATCTTATTTTGTTTCAGGTTTTGAGGTAGCTGATAGAGGATGTTGTGGTACAGGATCTCTCGCTGTATCTTATTTATGTAACTCATTTAGCCCATTCACATGTTCAAATTCTTCGGCGTATATATTTTGGGATAGCTATCATCCGACAGAAAGAGCTTATCAAGTTATCGTTGACAATTTACTTGGAAAATATTTAAGCAAAGTCATATGATGTTACTCATCAAAAACAACACAAAAATATTTTTGTATGTCATTGTCTTTGTTCGTCTCATTCTTAATTTTATTTAATATATTCATACTTTAATTTTCAATGTAGTATATGAAATTATCTTCAATACTAATCTCTACTACTATATAAAAGAAAGATTCTAAGGCTTTTTAGCCTATCCACATCAACAAAATTTATACCAATTAAAAACTTACATTTGTCAATGTTTAAAATTAAATAACTCCACATCATATCAATATCAATGATCAAGGCGGCCGCTTTACTCTAAAATAATAGTTTGGGCTCATTATCATAATAAGCCCACAAAATTTCATTATCCTCCTAACATCATTTGATCTAAAAAAGAAGAAATTTTCTGCTGTAGATCTTCTTTCTTCTACCTTTGAGAATGGGTCATGCTTCCTCATCTTCATTTCTTTTGTCATCATAATGTCCTACAATTAAAGAGTAATTGAACCTTCCAACTTTGAAGTTCTGAAAACAAAAAGAGTTTGGGTGCGTTTGTCTTCCCAAGATTCGACCTATTTCTTCTCATTCCCGCCTAATTCTCAAATTGCAAAGTTGGAAGAAGCTTCATACAAGGTATTATTCATGCCAGTTTTGAAAATAGTATCAGTTTAATATTTCAAAACCGGTTAACACATACTCTAAATTTTTATCTTTCTCAGGCTCTTCTAACAGACAAGGTACAATGGAATTTATCTGATTGTGCATGTAGTTAAAGTAAGATTCGATATGTGAACAGGTGAATTCTAAGCTTATGCACAATGTTTTCACCAATTCCCTTTGTAGAGAAGGAAGATGTTATTTCCGAAGTTAATCCATTAGATTGTTCAGTCTAACTACATCGTATTAAATTTTGTAATCATGTTGATATTTATTTAACGTGGTGTTACAATTGCAAATTTGGGTTCTATAAGATTATGTTATCAAGCTCTCTCTCTATAGTAATAGATTTCCTATTTATTATCAGTAATGTATTGTTGCTANGCAAAGTTGGGTTCTATAAGATTATGTTATCAAGCTCTCTCTCTCTATAGTAATAGATTTTCTATTTATTATCAGTAATGTATAGTTGCTTCGTTTGTCTCAAGGGTTTGAACCATTCACATGTTGCCCTTGAGTGTACACTTCAGACTCATCAAACATGGTAATCTTGTCCTTATACATTATTAAATTTAAGCTGTTGTCAATGATGTCTCTAAATTCTCATTTGTGTGTGTTGTTATTGTCTCACATGATAATATCGGGTGAGGAGGTTACAACATATTTGAAATGAAAAAGCGTATGGCATGTTGCACGTATGGTAAGAAAGAGTGTACTGAATAGTGATTTCTCTTTTTCCTTTAACTACATTAAAATGAGGGATGGTGGATAAGTTTATCGCAGGATTTTAATGCTTTAGGACCAACTGTATTAGGAACATTTGTGTGAGAAACGCATAAGATTTCATCGGGGACTTACTTCTTTTATTCACTCCAAATCTAATTAATATATAGCTTTTCCTGACAAGAAGAGCAACAAGAACTACATAGGACCAGCTCTTTAACTAGTCTCTTCTTTCAATATGGTGGGCCTTTATTATGTAGGCAGCTAGGAACAATGTCTCATTCCTGTCTATAGGGTTCACTAAGCAAGTATATGTGGTTCTTAATGTTTTATCATTTTGTACATCTTTTGATCTACGAAAGCTGCTAAAGTGCAATTTCATTGTCTTATTGCTTTAGAGTCCATCGCTAAAATCACTGAAAGTAACAAAGCCGAATTTTAGTTATGGGTTCAATCTTTGACATAGGCGGTCCTTTCTTGTGAAGAAAATTTTCATTTGTTTAATGGCTGACACTTGAAACAGAATAATCTTCAGACCATTATGCTTTCGTTAATTTACAAGTTCATCGTATGCAATTAGCTATGTGTTCATTGAAACAAGCCATTGTTGTTGTAGATAAACAAACCTCTTAAAAAAATGAACTCTTCTATTGAAGATTGCTGGAGCCTTCACCTAAATGCATGACGACTCACCTTTCAGCATTTTTAGCTATCCATTTCAACATAACAGTAAAACTAAGAAATCTATACTATATCGACAAAGAGTAACACTATAGTAACTTCTCATTTGTATAAAAAAAATTAACAAGAAAGTATGCGTAATTACTTATTGAAATAAAAATTATATAAGACGTATCCAAGGAAAGCATAGGCATCCAAACGTTCTAAATTTAAGGTAGTTGGGTGGTGATTGAAAGAGCTTATGAAACGAAGAGGCTTGGTCTAGAACTGGTATAGGTAATCGGTTGATTAAATACACGGCAGTGGCAAATGCATAAGACCAATAGGTTGTCAGAAGTTAGGCGTGAGATAGAAGGGACATTCCTGTTTCGACTATGTGGCTATGCTTCCTTTCCGAAATACCATTGTGTTATGGTGTGTGTGGTGGAGAGGTTAGATGAAAGATGCCCGAGGTAGCAAGAAATGGTTTCAGCACCTGAAATTCTCCGCCATTGTCGGAGTACAAGTTTCCAATACGAGTTCCAAGTTTGTTTTCCACCAGTGCTTTGAAAGGTTAAAAAACATCTTTAACTTGAGACTTTATTTGGAGTAAGTAGAACCAGAAATATCTGGTATAATGATCTACTAATACCAAATAATATTTTTAATTTTCTGTAGATGTGACTGGAGAAGACCAAAGATCAGTAAAAACATATTCCAAAGGTCTGGTGGAGACAATAGATGTTTGAAGGAATGGAAGACGATGACTTTTATTTATTGAACAATCAACACATAAGGTGTTTGACGTTACAGACTTGCGAAATGGTAGTAAAAACTGAGAGACAACTTGCTTGAGAATGGAAGATGATGGGTGACCAAGGCGATTGTGCCACTCATCTAAAGAAACAGTTGCATTTGAGGCCGCATGGAATGATGAAGGAGATACTTTGAACTTCGGGCATACATACAACTCGCCATCAACGCTGCCTTTGATCAGCTGAGACCCCAATTTGAGATCATTCACCTGGAAGTGAGAAGGATAGAATTCGGCAGAAACATTGTTAGCTTTATAGAGTCTATAAACGGATATCAGGTTTTTATTGAGTTGGAGAACACAAAGAGTATTAGGTAAAGAAATAAATTTTTGAGAAGTGGGTATGGATAATGAACCAGTGTGCGTAATTGCGAGACCCGAACCATCACCAAATGAGGACTGAATATTCGCCATTGTAGAATTAATGAGCAGCAAGGTTGTCTAGGTCATAGGTCATGTGATGTGTGGCACTACTNAAAGAGTATTAGGTAAAGAAATAAATTTTTGAGAAGTGGGTATGGATAATGAACCAGTGTGCGTAATTGCGAGACCCGAACCATCACCAAATGAGGACTGAATATTCGCCATTGTAGAATTAATGAGCAGCAAGGTTGTCTAGGTCATAGGTCATGTGATGTGTGGCACTACTATCAAGTAACCAATTATTGTTGTTTGATGTGTTTATTGACAGATTTTCACGCTTCCAGGGAGTGGAAGAGCGCTGATTGTTCTGGCCCGGAAGTTGAGGACAACGCTTCGCACTATGACCATACACACCGCAAAGCTGGCACCTACCTTGGTACCTACGAGATTGTCTGAAGTTACACAGACTTGTTTCTGTTGGTGTTGTAGTAGGGATTTGAGGAAGCCACATACTGTTGTTGGCTTGAAGAATGCTGAGTAGTATTTCGTTGAGACTAATGTGCTGGAAAGTTGCGAGAGCGAGTGTTTGCAACGTTTGCAGTGACAAGAGTGACAACAGCTGCAACAATAAGAAGATTGGCTTCGTGATTGAGAAGTTTTTCATGAACTTCTGGAATTGATGGTGGGGTCTCACGGCTTTCAAGTTGATCAACGACATATTTATACTCATCAGGGAGACAATGATAGATGTAGTCTAATTGATCTTCATGGTCAAGAGATTTTCCCATAAGCGACAGTTGATCGAATTTGATAGTAAGTGTCTGAAGGTATTCATAAATGGTTTTAGTACCTTTGTGAACTTGTTTGAGATGTTTTTGAGTTGTTTGATGTGTCCCCGACTTGGTTTTTCATAGGTGTTTGCAAGAGTCTTCCATATGTCAACAGTGGTGGTAGCTTGAGATACTAGAGGTTGTACATGCACATAGATAGCTCCAAGTAAGCCAATGTAAAGAAGCTTTTCCTGACGTTTCCACATGATATAGCTTGGGTTTGGGACTGTTTTTCCATTGGTGACAACAATTTGGGCAGGTACATCCGAGCTTTCGAGATGTCTAGCGAGGTCATAGCCGCCGAGTAGGACGTGAACCTGATGTCTCCACATCATATAGTTTGTAGAGGTAAGTCTGGTGATGTTGGAAATTGTGACATTCAAAATAGTTGTGGAAGAGGTATCAATCTGTTCGATAGTCGTGTTAGCCATTTGTGAGAGAAATAAAAGGAAAAGAAGGTGGCGATTGGGTAGAAGAAAAAAATTTAGGTTTTCAGATTTAAAGCTCTGATACCATGTAAATGTATTGAACCTCTTATTATTCACTTTAATTACAATGTACATTATTTATACAAGAGATGAGAAAGAATAAAGAAAGAGATTCCTTGACATGAGCTATCGAATATATGATTGATACTAAGTATTCTTAACAAATGTAACTTGAAATATTGATACAAGTTTAGTTGGTAAGAAAATATGTAGACGTTGTTACTATTACACTAAATATTTTTTGATATATATTTTTGAAAAATAATTAGATTCATGTGTATAGTTTTTATTTGTAAAAACAATGAACTATATGTTATTTGGATCATTATAGTGACATAACAACAAATTTCACACGAACGACTATCTTATATATCTTTTTTTTTAAAAGGTTTTAGACTATCTTATATATCACGTTCAAATTTAAAATATAAAATATTGCAACAATATATAATTTATTCTATAAATTACCTACTGAATAATTATATTAGCATAAGTAAATAATTCAAAATCATGTTGACACCAAAATACAAAAGCTCAAAATAATGTCAATTATTATAAATGTATAAGAAACCAAAAATATTATTAATGCTTGTTTCTTTTGAAAAGATTGATAACCATAAATATTTAGATATTAATTTAAATACTCTATTTTTTCCCCCACAATAGCCTTTTGAAGAATTGTATTTTTAATCTATTTTTTCAAAATGATTAAAAAAAACTACTAGAGATCACCAAAATAATAGAGGTTTCAAAATAAAATATATTTTACCAGTTTACCAAAAATCACATTTACATAACTTTGAAAAACATTTGAGAAAGAAACCTAGAAATAGTTTTCATGACTATAGAAAATAATTTATAGTAAAAAGCCTTATTACTCTAAGGGGGATTCTCAAAAATACCACAAAAATTAGGTTTATTCCAAAAATACCACACACTCTCAAAAGTTCTACAAATACCACATTTTTTTCCAAAAATACCACAAAAATGTTTTTGTTCCAAAAATACTACAAAATTTGAAATAGCTTTAAAACTTCAAATTTAAATCCTAAAACCCCAAAACCAAACCCTACCCCCTTCAAAACTAAGCCCTAAACTCTATTTAGTGAACTCAAACACAAAATTTTTAATTCTACACCTTTAAAATTCAATTTTTATGTTTGTGGTATTTTTGGAACATTTTGGAGTGTGTGGTATTTTTGGAACTTTTGGGAGTGTGTGGTATTTTTGAAATTTGAACTTCTTTTGATGGTATTTCAAAGAATTCCTCTTACTTCTAATTGTTCTCTAAATTGTTCTCCATAGTTTTTGGTGGTTTTAAATTATTGAATAAATTATTATTATGTTTAATAAATTAGTTAGATAGGAATTTTTTATTTTCTATATAATTTAAAGTCATAGTACAATAAAGTTTTGTGACTTTTAAATAAAACAGGGGAAAAAATACCAAACAGACTCGTAATAGTAAAATAAATAACAAACCTCTAAGTTGTTAATTTTAGGTAGCGGTTAGATATGATCCATAACAAATCGTATTCTTGTATTTACATGTAGTATGATTGACTAGGGATTTAGTCCACCCTATGCGCAAATTTTTTTAAAAATAATTTTTCAATAGAATTTTTGTTATGAAATTTTTAATTATTTTCTTTTCACTTATAAGTTGTAGTTTTTTTTGTCAACAAGTAGTTATATTAAGTTAAAAAAGATAAAACCCACAAGAGGTACATACATCCCACAAGGAGAAGTTACAAACCCATTTTTGGGTAATTTGCCTCTCTAAGAGGGAACTAAACACTCCATATTGGAGTTGAGCTAATCCCATAATTGGGATTTTGAGTACTAATCCTAAAATTATTATATCTAACTTAAAGATAACCCCTAACATCCCATAGATTTGGTAATGACCGATTCGGGAGTATGGTATAGAACACACATACCCGGAGGATTTATCTCTAAAACCTAACACAACTAACTTGTTGACTAAGACATAACATGAAAAAGTACAAACTAAACAAGTTATTTGACAGACACAACAAAATAAAAGGCTGTTGGGCTCGACCAAAAAAGGATTAGGCTTGACTCCACTATTCACAGGGCCCATAGCGATACCCAAAAGCAGCAATCCCTCCAGCACGTTCTGCAACCCTAATTCACCACGATCTTCTTGTCGGTCTCCAACAATTACTCCGGTAGACTGGAAGAACCACCATGACAAAATCCCGACACACCTTACATACGAATAGATGGTCATGACTCTCTTACAAAAGCTCCAGCGATCAAACCACCACAAACCACACACCTCTCTCGGACCCTACCACCTATCGGCAATTAGTTGGTAGTCTCCAATACCTTGCCTTTACTCGCCTTGACATCAGCTACGCCGTCAAACGTCTATCTTAATATATGCATCGACCAACTGAAGATCATTGGCAAGCGGCTAAGCGTAACCTACGCTACCTTGCTGGCATAGTAACTCATGGTATCTATTTCTCGGCTCATAATCATATCTCTCTTCATGCCTTCTCTGATGCAGATTGGGCCGGTGATTTAGATAATTACGTCTCCATCAATGCCTATGTTGTCTATCTTGGCAGAAATCCCATCTCTTGGACAGCTAAGAAACAAAATAGTGTCGCAAGATCATCCACGGAAGCTGTTGCCAACACTGCTTCTGAACTTCGTTGGATTTGCAACCTTCTAACCGAGCTTCACATTACTATTCTCAGGCCACCTACAGTTTATTGCGATAATGTTGGAGCTACATTCTTGTGTGCTAATCCTATATTCCACTCTCACATGAATCATGTTGCCATCGACTACCATTTCATTCGCGGTCAAATACATCGCAAGGAACTACGTGTCTCACATGTACACACCAAAGATCAGCTGGCAGATGCATTAACCAAACCTCTACCCCGACCAAGATTCGTCGAACTTAGAAGCAAGATTGAAGTGGTTCTTCCCCCTCCATCTTGAGGGGGCATGTTAAAGATACTTAATATCAATCATATATTCGATTGCTCATGTCAAAGAATCTCTTTCCTTATTCATTCTCATCTCTTGTATAAATAATGTACATTGTAATTACAGTGAATAATAAGAGGTTCGATACATTTACAACATTTACAGTTTCTACATCCAATATTTGTATACGACCACAATTCTTATAATAAAAAATATTAAGATTAAATACGACCACAATTCTTATCAATTGATCTCTCAAACTTATTTGTTAGACTTAGAAAACATATCTAACATAAACTACCATCGAAAGGTAATATACACTACTTATTTTGTATATTTTAAATACTTATTAGAATTTTATTAATGCATATTCAAATCTAACATAGTTTATAGTTTGAAAAAAATGAAATATTAAGATTAAATTTCACATTTTTTACATTTTTCTTACCAATTATATTTTATTCATATTTAAAGTAATAGTCACAACTTCCACGTCCCCAATTTCTACGGTCAAAAATCATAAAATCTACAATAAAAGCCTGCATATCCTAATTCTTATCATTTTACTCCCTAATTTGTTGATTGTGGCATATTTCTAGAGTACTTTTCAGCAAAACAAAGATTNTTATATTTTATTCATATTTAAAGTAATAGTCACAACTTCCACATCCCCAATTTCTACGGTCAAAAATCATAAAATCTACAATAAAAGCCTGCATATCATAATTCTTATCATTTTACTCCCTAATTTGTTGATTGTGGCATATTTCTAGAGTACTTTTCAGCAAAACAAAGATTTTTTTTTTATCACGCACAATGTTTATAGCACAAATTTCTCTATGGCCTTTTATTTTCCAATTTTGTTCACTTGTCACCTTGCATAGAGAACTCTTAGCACCTAGTATAAAACAACAATCATAAATTTTACTTGCGTAACATGAATATATCATATACAAGTTAAACAATATATTTCAAATTAGGATATTATCCATGAATTATTAACGTTTCTCTCATAAGTCATACGTCAGTATACTACACATTTTAAAATAAAATCGTGTCTGTTGACAAAAAAAAAATACATAAATAAAATCGTGTCTTGATAAACAAGTTGTTTATATATGAGAGTAAAAAACAACTTATGTGTTAGGAAGTAGTTTCTCTCCAACATTTTTCTCTCTCTAATTGCTCTAGAGAGATCTAAATCAGAGAAGAAGGTTTGGAGAGACAACCACTGTCTACAGCTGAACCACAACCTTCCGCGCCGTAAGTCTTGGGTTCACTGGTGAGTCCAGCGTCGGCGGGGTCTTCCAAACATCTTTCTCTTAAACTCAACTCAACCTATAATCAAATCCACTGCTCCATCTTCACCGAAGGCGACGAGACGACAAGAAGTAGTTGCGCTGCGAAACAGTTTTCGGCCAGATCTGCATGCGGTAATGCAGCGTGGAGGACAACGCGAACAAGGTTGAAAGAACCTCAAGGTGATCGGGATCTAGCATGCCAGAAGTCTAGGGAGTTTTGATCTAGCCTCAGTTATGTGAGGAAAGCGACCACCGTCAGTCGACGCTTCTCCTTCTCCGACGACATCTGGGTCTGTCCTTCGCTTGCCGAAAACTTACTCATCTTTCCTGAAGACGGCAGAGGCATTTTGAAGACCTTCTTCCCCTCATCTGCTTCTTCTCGTTTTCTTCGTGTAAGGCGGTGACGGTCATGTGTCACCGCTTCTTCGAAGTCGCCGTCGGACCACCAGATGTCCTGCTCGGATGGTGTCCACAGCAAGTCGGCGGCGACGGTTTTAGTAATAAAAACATATGCAAAAATAATTTTTTTTGGAAAGGAAATATGCACTTCTTCTTTTTTTGTCTTCAACATTGCATTACTTAGATTAAACAAATAGTTTTACAAAAGAAGGACTGTTATCCCTACGAGCTTTTACAGCTAGATTATGAGCATGTATATTAAGAGATCTAGGTTAAAATACAAAAGATATTACACCACATAAGAATCCTAAGTATAAAACATCTTGCATTAGGGATGTCGAATCTTTACACCAAAGAAGGTGACTTGAAATCCCTGCTGTTTTAGCAGATAAAGAGTGTATCTTTGACATGAGTTCTTGATTGTCATTTACCACTTGCATTGAGCCATATCCTAGTCTCAGCAAGCATTGCAGAACTTCCTTAATTGCAAGTACTTCAGCCTGGAATGGGTTGGATGTTGGTGGTATTGAGGATGAGCCTTGCACCAAAATATTACCCTTGTATTCCAATAGCCAGCCAATTCCAGAGCGTTCATTAGTTGAAGTCCAAGAATCATCTCTCCACAAAACAAGCTTGTTCGTATCCACATAAGAGAGACATTTATCTTTTGGACTATTTGAATGTTCTCTCTGACTCATCTCTAAGTTTGCTATTTCCCACTCCCGCATAGAAATCAAAGCTTTGTTTATCACATCAGGAATACTTCGTGTGATTCCATTAAAGAGCATATCATTCCTCTTCTTCCATAAACTCCAGAGTATATAGGGTGCAAGATTAGAGCCATATGCAGTAGGCTGCAGTCTTTGAAACTGAGTAAGCACATAGTCCAAGTTTTGCTTCACATCATTAATAAACGAAGCAGTGTCAATGTACCCGTTTGAAGCTAAGTTCCAAACTTCCTTTGAAACTCTACACATGAATAATAGATGGACTATTGACTCTTCTTGGTCTTCGCACAGATAACAAGATGTATCCATTCTACAACCTCTTCTTTTCAGTTGAGTTGTCACAACCAGTCCATTATTCACTTATCTCCAAAGGAAATGCTTTATCTCACTCTGAATATGTAGCTGCCAAATTCGTTTAAAGATGTGATGAGAGGAGTCAGGGGAACTCAAAGTGTAAAATGCCTGATGATGAACATGGTATCCTGATTTCACTGAATAAACACCACTTCTTGTGTATGGCCAAATAGGCTTATCCTGTGCTTCAGCCAGGGATGGTCTAATTTTCAGTACATTAGAAACCTCATATGATGTTAGGCATGTTTGTAATTTTGTATAATACCAATTATGACCACTATGATCAAACAATTGATTCACTCTTGCATCTTCTGGATAATCAAATGTAGGCGGTTGCGCAGTAACATAACTAGGGGATGGGATCCACCTATCTTTCCAAATTCTAATTGTTCTACCATTACCAACTACCCAACTAATATGGTCCTTTTACTAATTGCAGTTCTTTATGAATGCTTCTCCAACCGTGACTAGGCCTAGAGCTTAAAGTAATGTCCAAAGGAGAGGAGTTAGGGAAGTACTTTGCTTTCAATACCTGGGAAAGAAGAATATTTGGTTTAGTCGAGATCCTCCAACCCTGTTTTGCAATCAATGCCAAATTAAAGCTTGTAAAGTGACGGAAACCAATTCCTCCTGCTCCTTTTGATTGAGTAATTCTATCCTAGGATATCCAATTGATTTTTGTTTTATCAAGGCTTGTACTCCACCATAACTGTCTCATCAACTTTGTTATCTGCTTAGTAATAGCCATAGATAAGAGGAAGCATGCCATGGAGTAAGAGGGTAGTGCTGTAATGACTGCCTTCAGCATAGTTTCCTTCCCTGCAGGATTTAAAAGCTTAGTTGACCAACTTTGCAGCTTATCTCTAACTCCCTGCAATATATTTCTAAAAGCTGCATGTTTGTTATGCCCTATCAATTTAGGAAGGCCTAGGTAAGTACCCATTCCTCCTATTCTATGAATATCTAGCATAGTCTGCATTTCATATCTCACTGATAAAGGACAATGAGGGTTTAATGTGATTGCTGATTTTTGGTAGTTCACTTGTTGTCCAGACAAATCCCCATAAACTTTCAAAACATCTATAAGATTTTTTCATTCCGTATGATCAGCTTTGCAAAAGATTAAACAATCATCTGCAAATAGCAGATGAGAGACTGCAGAACCATTTACACTAGCTTTAAACCCACTAAGCATTTTCTTTGTTACCAATTCCTGGAGAAGGAAAGACAGTCCCTTGATATTACTCGGTTTTAACGCTTTCTAGTGAGCATT
>OVAV01000741.1:4239-16176 GCA_900406375.1 Iberis amara | reverse complement strand
TTCATCCTGCGAACTTAGTGAAGTTCGGGGACGTGACATCAACCACCAGTTGCTAAAATCCTATACACACGTGACACGTCCTTGGCCAACCCCCGGGGGTTACGACAGACAAAATACAAACCTTTGGAGCTTTTCATCGTTAAAATAAAATTGCATGCAAAAATCAATCTTTATACATAAAATGCCATATAATATATGTCCAGAGTTGTAGTAAATTAAAACACGTAAACCCTTTTTGGAAAAAGTAAGTAAATCACGCTTTGTTCAAACGCCAGCCACACGATAGCACTATATATCGAATAAACCATCTGAATTTTTTTGGCTGCTTTAAAGAAAATCAACCTAAAATGGTAGTCACTACTGAATACATGGACATTATTTTTATTGTTTCACGTGAGAACTTTTGGACATTCTTAACAATACTACTTTTTTTTCAAATGGTGTGTCAAAATATCATACACTTTCAAATTGTTTGTTCAAAAATATTATAAATCTAAAATAGCTTAATAATATTAAATTTCAACATTTTTACGTTAAATTTAATCTTTAAACTTCTAAAACTAAATTTTAATTAGTGAACGAAAACTCAAAATTTTAAATTCCAAACTTTTGAAGTTCAATTTTTATATTTGTGATATTTTTAAGAAAAACATTCTAATGGTATTTTATGAATAATTAGGAGTGTGTAACATTTTTGGAATATGAACTTATTTTTATTTTATGGTGTTTTATGAAATTACTCATAATTTTGTTTATCAAATAATTAAATGTGAAATAAATAATTGTTCCATGTGAACATCATAAACTGCATAATTCCAATAATCATTCCCAGAATCACGTGATATATGTTTAACCATTTCGTGCGTTTTTTAAAAATTTAGAAACTACAATAGGAGATTAATAAGTGTATTGATAATATCTATAACGAGTATATCCCTACCAAAAAAATTCACTCACTATTTGTTTTGATCAAAATAATACCCTAATTTTATCCACGAAAAAACCTATTTTAACTGAAAAGCCTAGTTTTAGCATAATTTAATCAAAATGATACATTTGTAACGCATATATTAGCTACAAAAATTGCATGTGTTTGACTACTTGAATATAACATTTCTATTTCTTACACAGAGTGCTTCTAGCCTGTATTATATATGTATTAAAACAAAATTTCAATTTTGTTTGATATTTTAGACTTTTTTTTTTGTTTTTGAAAAGTTCAATAAGTATTAATTGAAAATATTTGAATTTTATGATTACTATTGGTTGATTTATATTGAAAATTGTATATTTTATTAAATCAAAATAATATATGATCAAAATTAACTTTTTTTAATATATGTGAAATTTTTAAAACATCGATCAAATAAAAATGGAGGTAGTATATATACATAGAATTGTTACCGATAAGATAAAATAATTATAAGGAAAAAATTGAACTATATTTAAAAGTTTTTTGTTTTTTTTGTTTCTCAGTGAAAAAAAACCTTCTTCTCTTACGACCATATATTTGCATCTTCGCTTCGTAAGCGGTGACGTCTCTCTCTAGCCTCTCTCTCAAGTATTATTCAATCTCTAGGAATCTTCGAGCAAAAAAGCGAAAACCACTTTTTCATAAAGCGAAATGAGTATATGAGATCCCTTTTCGTTTTCGTTGATTGACAAATCTCCTGGTAAAGCTTCTCTCTCTTTCTTCTTCTCTTGTTGCAGCTTTTTTTTTTTCTCCCTAGAAAGTGGGATTAACAAAAAAAATCTGTAGATAGTTTGAGATTTATTGATTTCTCCGTATTTTTGTTTCCTCGATTTCGCTTTAATGCAGAGTTTTCTCGCTCTGGGTCCACTTACTCTCACTTAATTTAGAAAAAGCACATGCTGATTCCATTTATGATGTTTGATTGTTTCTCTTGCTCTGTTTTTGAACCTGACTCTTGAGTTTTCATTTGCAGGGTAGTGAATAGCTTCTGATGCACTGTGTTTGAGAAATTCTTTAACTCAGAGAAGCAATTCAAAGGAAAAAAATGGGGTTTGAGCCGTTTGAATGGTACTGCAAGCCAGTGGCTAATGGTGTTTGGACGAAACAAGTGGATAATGCATTTGGTGCATATACGCCATGTGCTACTGATTCTTTGGTGTTAGGAATCTCTCATCTGGTTCTGTTGGTTTTGTGCTTGTATCGTATATGGCTTACTATGAAGGATCACAAGCTGGAGAGGTTTAGCTTGAGGTCTAAATTGTATAGCTACTTCTTGGCTCTCTTAGCTGCTTATGCTACTGTTGAGCCTTTGTTTAGATTGATCATGGGGATTTCAGTTTTGGATCTGGATGAAGCTGGGCTTCCTCCTTATGAGGTAGCTTTTTGTGTGTGTTACAAAACGTGTTATCATCTTTTTGGTTATTGTTTACCTTATAGATATTGTTGTTTGTGTGGTTTTTTTTGTTGGCAGGCGTTTGGATTGGGTATCGAAGCTTTTGCTTGGGGATCTGTAATGGTCATGATCTTTATTGAAACTAAAATTTACATCCGTGAACTCCGTTGGTATGTCAGATTTGCTGTCATATATGCTCTTGTAGGGGATACAGTCTTGCTAAATCTTGTTCTCTCAGTTAAGGAGTTTTATAGCAGGTTGGTAAACTTTTGTGATCTTTTTGAGTTTAAGGTTTGTTTTAGCAGGATGAACTCATGCTTTGTTTTCATCGCAGTTATGTTCTGTATCTCTACATAAGCGAGGTGGCAGTTCAGGTTAGCTCACTTAAGACTCTTTTTGAGAGTCCTAACTCCTAGGAACATATAACCCTTATAGATCTTTGTTATGTGCTATGTTTATATTAGACTCAGAATGTCAGATACAATCATCTTTTGGGAAAGATCAAAGACTTAAACGGTGAATTTTGGTTTCACTTCAGGTTCTGTTTGGCATTCTCTTGTTTCTGCATCTTCCCAATTTGGATCCTTACCCTGGCTACATGCCAGTTCAGAGTGAAACTGTGGATGATTGTGAGTATGAAGAGATTCCTGAGGGACAACAAATATGCCCAGAGAGGCACGCAAACATATTTGACAGTAAGTCACTCTACATTATTCTGATTTGGTCGCTTAGCTAAAACTTATTAATTAGTAATTAGAATATGCAGACACTCCAGCTTCATTTCTTGCATTCTTACTGGATTACCTGAGTTCAAATATGTTCAGAACTTAAAACAGCTTCCCTGAATTGGAGACTTTCTTAGCAACCGTGGCCAGTTGATAACTGTTCATGTTGGTCCTTTTTCGAGGATGAATAGTTAACTATACATTCTTCAACTTTTTTTGGACTTAGTTTTCAGTTCTGTTAAAATTGGATTGTGACTAAAAGGCATGATGTAGTCTATACTTATTAATTAACCTTGTACCATGATGCATCGGTTTGTTCACCGCATTATTAAAAATTTGTTTATTTCACCCAAGTAATTTCTTCCAATATCCTTGTTTGGCCGCAGGCATCTTCTTCTCATGGATCAATCCCTTAATGACTCTGGGAGCTAAAAGACCTCTCACAGAGAAGGATGTGTGGCATTTGGACACTTGGGATCAGACTGAAACTCTGTTCATGAGGTACTTCTAAAATCTATTGAATCTCTTAACATGTATGCTACTGAGTATTGACATTGTTTTTTTGGTGTTTTTTTATATGTTTTGTATCTTTTTTTAGCTTCCAGCAGTCCTGGGATAAGGAATTACAAAAGCCACAACCGTGGCTGTTGAGAGCATTGAACAATAGTATGGGAGGAAGGTAGAGAGATATTCTTGCTTTATCGTGTTGTGTTTTTTTAATCTATTTTGAGTATAGTGCTGGCTTTGGTCAATGCGCGGATGCTTTAGTGAACTCTTAAAATCATCAGGTTTATAATATGTCTAGAAAGCATGATTAGAGGCAGAAAACGTTAGAGTTTGAGTCTTTTTTTTCTATATACTGCAAGTGGGATGATAGATTGGATGTATATCAGAATATTGCTATTTACTTAATGTTGTTCATTCCACCTAATTTTGGCCTTTGAGTGTTTGCTGATAGATCATGCTTTGAGAGCGAATATTGAATCTTCTTGGGAGCTAACTTATTTTGATCAATGCTTGCATAGGAGGATTTTTTTTTCCTACTGTACATTGGTTAAATATATTATTATTTCGTTGGATCATTAATTGCCTTTGCACTATTTCGTTTGTGAACTACATGTCTTATGGGAATCTACATTTTTGAATTTTGTAGGTTTTGGTGGGGTGGATTTTGGAAGGTAATTTTCTCCTACCTCTTTTGCGTCTTATCTTTGATTTTCGCTTCCACCGTCTTTCGTCTCTTTTATACTATGACATGGTTGAAGTAAAGTGGTTACTGGTGCTTGGATAAACTTTATGCCTTAGGATGTCCTCTATAATTTACGCGGTGGACAGAGATTTAGAAAAAAGTTGTGCATTCTCAAATTTTCTTTAAGTAGTTCATTGTAGTTTAACATATTTGTTTACATTTCTATAATTACAGATTGGGAATGATTGCTCACAATTTGTGGGGCCTCTTTTACTGAATCAGCTCTTAAAGGTTCGTTCTTTTTCTTCTTCTTTCTGTGTGAACTAATATAAAATTATCTGGGGGTTAAGTTCATATTAGTCTCAATTTTGTTTGTTAAACTTGATGCAGTCAATGCAAGAAGATGAGCCAGCTTGGATGGGTTATATCTATGCCTTCTCAATCTTTGTTGGAGTGGTATGACTTTGTGTAGTTTAGGGTGAGACTTTTAAGCTATGAATTCGTTAGTTGATTGATGTTGGTGACAACATTTCCAGGTATTCGGGGTGCTATGCGAAGCTCAATATTTCCAAAATGTCATGCGTGTTGGTTACCGACTGAGATCAGCTCTGGTAATTTTAGTTTCACTTTACTTTTAAATATCAGTTTGCGACCCCATCCTTCTTTTCTTCCATATATTTTTGGTGCAAATACCTGTGTAGATATGTTTGCTGAAAATTATGATTAAATGATTTGAGTGTGGTGTCTTTTCTTTCTGAAAAATTTAGTTTTTCAAATTCGTTTATTAGCAAGTATCAAATGAATAATATTTTGAATGCAGATGATTTAAATTATTTTTTTTCCCGTTGATAACTTTTAGATTGCTGCTGTGTTCCGCAAATCGTTGAGGTTAACTAATGAAGGCCGTAGAAAGTTTCAAACGGGAAAGATAACCAACTTAATGACAACTGATGCGGAATCTCTTCAGGTGCGTATACCTGTCATATTTTCATGTTCAATTTTGCATGTTTTTTGATATACAGATATATTCATAGTTGTGAGTCAGTCAACATCTGGATCTTGAATGTTTAGTTTTGTCCGCGGCTGGTCTCGAGTGTTTACATTTACATAATTGCCCGGTCTAAGATTAGTCATGAATCATGATTCCAATTTCAATTTTCTAGATAACATTTCTGTAATAACTATAGAAGTTAGATTTTGATTTCTTCGTTTTATTTTGTTTGTATGCCAACTAAATTGTGTCTTATTAAATATTTTTGTCTCAACTTTGCTGGTATTAATATACTTCCCTAAATTTTCACTCTCCGTTGCAGCAAATTTGCCAATCACTTCATACCATGTGGTCAGCTCCATTTCGTATAATTGTATCACTTGTCCTCCTCTATCAGCAATTGGGTGTTGCCTCGCTCATTGGTGCATTCTTGTTGGTCCTTATGTTCCCTTTCCAGGTCCATTTACTTTTTTATCTTATTTTTTACTTTGTATGTTATCTCATTACTGTTCACTTCACTTGTATTCCTAAAGATCACTGGCTTCTCTGTATTCCCCTTCTGAACTAATTCTCTGTTTTCTTAAAACAGACTTTTATCATAAGCAAAATGCAGAAACTGACAAAGGAAGGCCTGCAGCGTACTGACAAGCGAATTGGCCTTATGAATGAGGTTTTAGCTGCAATGGATACAGTAAAGTAAGAACTCCAGAACCAAATATTGGTTATTAATTTGCTGGCAGTTTGTACTAAACCAAAGCACTACAGGTGTTATGCTTGGGAAAACAGTTTCCAGTCAAAGGTCCAAACTGTACGTGATGATGAATTATCTTGGTTCCGGAAATCACAGCTCCTAGGAGCGGTATGAACACATCATGTTGCGTTTTTTTTATTCAAGTTCTCCAAACATTGGATTTGTGGCTATATGTTGCAATTTTGATGCAGGATTTTTCATAAATTGCTTCAATTATTAAGATTTTCCTCTTAGTATTGTTTATTTTTTGTTTTGCAGTTGAATATGTTCATACTGAATAGCATCCCTGTTCTCGTGACTATTGTTTCATTTGGTGTGTTCACATTACTTGGAGGAGACCTGACCCCTGCAAGAGCCTTTACATCACTCTCTCTCTTTGCTGTGCTTCGCTTCCCTCTGTTCATGCTTCCCAATATCATAACTCAGGTGTTTATTTTATAGCTTGTTGCAACCATGTTTTCGTTTCTAGTGCTGGTGCTTGTAGTAGCGGTCGTTGGGTATCATAGATGTGACATATGTGTTTCGAGTTTACTAGCTGATGCCAGAAACAGACACCGAAGTGAACATTGGATGAAAATTTGAATAAATTCTATTAAGATGCTGATGCTGACTTGTGTTCACTTATAGGTGGTAAATGCTAATGTATCCTTAAAACGTCTAGAGGAGGTATTAGCGACAGAAGAGAGAGTTCTCTTACCAAATCCTCCCATTGAACCTGAACAGCCAGCCATCTCGATAAGAAACGGCGATTTTTCTTGGGATTCTAAGGTGTCTCTTGTGTATTCTATACCATGTTCCTTCTCTGTCTCACTACCTATATCAGAAAAAGTTGATCTGACCATATGTAACTGCAGGGAAATAGGCCGACGTTGTCAAACATCAACTTGGATGTACCTCTTGGCAGCCTAGTTGCTGTGGTTGGTGGTACTGGAGAAGGAAAAACTTCTCTAATATCTGCTATCCTTGGGGAACTTCCTGCTACATCTGATGCAATGGTTACTCTCAGAGGAGCAGTTGCTTATGTTCCACAAGTTTCTTGGATCTTCAATGCGACAGTATGCTCTTCTATTCTTTTACTTTAATTGTTGTGCTAGCGTCGGCTACTTTTTGTCGTTTATAGTAGAATGGCACGTATTCTCACATGCCTCAGTTACTTCATACATTAAGTGGAAAATCTCTTGAGTATTTGAATTTAAGCTGTTCTAAGCGATGACTGATATGTAGGTACGCGACAATATATTGTTTGGTTCTCCTTTCGACCGTGAAAAGTATGAAAGGGTCCTTGATGTCACTGCGCTCAAACATGACCTAGAGTTACTGCCTGTAAGTTTTGAAGAGAACTTCGTGTACTTGATAACAAGGATTTTGTCTTGTCTGTTCTTGTGTGTTTTAAGTTTGGTTTAACCTCTTTGAGTTGCTTGATAGGGTGGTGATCTCACAGAGATTGGAGAAAGGGGTGTTAACATCAGTGGAGGACAGAAGCAGAGGGTCTCAATGGCTAGGGCTGTTTACTCCAACTCAGATGTGTACATCTTTGATGACCCATTAAGTGCCCTTGATGCTCATGTTGGCCAGCAGGTAACTACTCATCAGTTCTATTTTATAAGACTTGTTTTTGCATTTATCTTGTAAATGGAATACTTTAATCGGATATTTAAAATGAATTGTTTCAGGTTTTTGAAAAATGCATAAAAAGAGAATTGGGGCAGAAAACGAGAGTTCTTGTTACAAACCAGCTTCACTTCCTATCGCAAGTGGACAGAATTGTACTTGTCCATGAAGGCACAGTGAAAGAGGAAGGAACATATGAAGAGCTATCCAATAATGGCCCTTTGTTCCAGAGGTTAATGGAAAATGCAGGGAAGGTGGAAGAATATTCAGAAGCAAATGAAGAAGCTGTAGTAGCACCAGTTGCAAATGGGAACACAAATGGTCTTCAGATAAATGGAACTGACGATAAGGATTCCAAGGAAGGAACTAAAAAAGGAGGAAAATCTGTCCTCATCAAGCAAGAAGAACGTGAAACCGGAGTTGTGAGTTGGAGAGTCCTAAAGAGGTAACTTTAACGTTTGGCTTTTGTGCTCTTACTAGTAAAATTATCTTTAGGTATTTTCTGCTTGGTCCAACAGCGTGTCCATTTAGTTTGCGGTGCTCTAAAACAATTTAGGCATATTCTTCTGCCTTTATGGGACATTAAAATGACTTGTACAATTTAACCATGTTCACAGGTACCAGGATGCACTTGGAGGGGTATGGGTAGTGATGATGCTCCTTTTATGCTATGTCTTGACAGAAGTATTTCGTGTTAGCAGTAGCACGTGGTTGAGTGAGTGGACTGATGCAGGAACTCCAAAGAGTCATGGACCCCTTTTCTACAATCTCATATATGCACTTCTCTCGTTTGGACAGGTACAAGTTGTATTTGGTTGATGGATGAGTGATGATATGCTATACTTTTGACCACGTAATATAAACAACATAACATTCTTCTTCGTGTCTTTATTTCAGGTTTTGGTGACATTGACCAATTCATATTGGTTGATTATCTCCAGTCTTTATGCAGCTAAGAGGTTACATGACAATATGCTTCATTCCATACTAAGGGCCCCAATGGCCTTCTTTCATACCAATCCATTAGGAAGGATAATCAATCGATTTGCAAAAGATCTGGGAGATATTGATCGAACTGTGGCTGTCTTTGTAAACATGTTTATAGGTCAAGTCTCGCAGCTTCTTTCAACTGTTGTCTTAATTGGCATCGTAAGCACTTTGTCCTTGTGGGCTATCATGCCCCTCCTGGTCGTGTTTTATGGAGCGTATCTTTATTACCAGGTAATGTATTTTCTAACCACATAATCTGTCTACACATGTGCTGTGTGTTAACCATTCTTCTTATTGCAGAACACAGCTCGTGAGATAAAGCGTATGGATTCAATTACAAGATCACCTGTTTATGCACAATTCGGAGAGGCACTAAATGGGTTATCAACTATTCGGGCTTACAAAGCATATGATCGGATGGCTGAAATCAACGGAAGATCAATGGATAATAACATCAGATTCACTCTTGTTAACATGGGTGCCAATCGATGGCTCGCAATCCGTCTAGAAACTCTGGGTGGACTTATGATTTGGATGACAGCATCTTTCGCTGTCTTGCAGAATGGAAGATCTGAAAACCAACAAGCATTTGCATCTACAATGGGTTTACTACTCAGTTATACCTTAAACATTACTAGCTTGTTAACTGGTGTTCTGAGACTTGCAAGTTTGGCTGAGAATAGTCTAAACGCGGTCGAGCGTGTTGGGAATTACATTGAGATACCGTCAGAGGCTCCGCTTGTCATTGAGGAAAACCGTCCACCTCCTGGATGGCCATCATCTGGATCCATTAAATTTGAAGATGTTGTTCTCCGTTACCGTCCTCAGTTACCCCCTGTGCTTCATGGGGTTTCTTTCTTTATTCATCCAACCGATAAAGTCGGGATCGTGGGAAGGACTGGGGCCGGGAAGTCAAGCCTTTTGAATGCGTTATTTAGAATCGTGGAGCTTGAAAAAGGACGGATCTTAATCGATGAGTGCGATATCGGCAAGTTTGGACTGATGGACCTACGAAAAGTGCTTGGAATCATTCCACAGTCGCCAGTTCTGTTCTCAGGAACAGTGAGATTCAACCTTGATCCATTTAGTGAGCACAATGATGCTGATCTATGGGAATCTCTAGAGAGGGCACACTTGAAGGATACTATCCGTAGAAATCCTCTTGGTCTTGATGCTGAAGTGTCAGAGGCAGGAGAGAATTTCAGTGTGGGACAGAGACAGTTGTTGAGTCTTTCACGTGCGCTGTTGCGAAGATCTAAGATACTTGTCCTTGATGAAGCAACTGCTGCTGTTGATGTTAGAACGGATGCTCTCATTCAAAAGACAATCCGAGAAGAATTCAAGTCTTGCACAATGCTCATCATTGCTCACCGTCTCAATACCATCATTGATTGTGACAAAGTTCTTGTGCTTGATTCTGGAAGAGTTCAAGAGTTCAGTACACCGGAGAATCTTCTTTCGAATGAAGGAAGCTCTTTCTCAAAGATGGTTCAAAGCACTGGAGCTGCAAATGCTGATTACTTGCGTAGTATAGTACTTGAGAACAAGCGTGTTAGAGATGAGTCACAACACTTGCAAGGTCAAAGGAAATGGTTAGCTTCTTCTCGTTGGGCTGCAGCTGCTCAGTTTGCTTTGTCTGTGAGTCTTAATTCATCGCATAACGATCTTCAAAGCCTTGAAATTGAAGATGATAGCAGCATTTTGAAGAGAACGAACGATGCTGTTGTCACTCTACGCAGTGTTCTTGAAGGGAAACATGATAAAGAGATTACAGAGTCGCTTGAGCAAAGTAATATCTCCAAAGAGGGTTGGTTGTCATCACTTTATAGAATGGTAGAAGGTAAACAAATCTTAACACCACATGGAAAAATTATTTTTTATTGCCTCTTAACAATAATAAATAGACGAAACATGCTAATACTCAATATTGCATTAATTGTGTAATGTTTTATCAATAACGTCAAAATTGACCGAACTTTTCGGAATCTGTGGACTATGTCCATGGTTTTTAGCCGAATTGAAAAACTCATAGCTGTAGAGCAATCAAGTTTTGGAGTTTTTTGCATATAGTTTTTTTCGTGCATATTTGAATCATCATAGTCAATTCTTGTTCTAATTTTGAATGGTTTTTTTCTTCTTTTTCAGGGCTTGCAGTGATGAGCAGATTGGCAAGGAACCAAATGCAACAACCAGATTACAATTTCGAAGGAAAATCTTTTGATTGGGACAATGTTGAGATGTAGATAAGATGAGGTTGAAGATAGGAATCGTCATCACATGTTTCTTACCTTAACCAGAATTATTAGTTTTGGTTTCTATTTTCATAAACTTTAATTTTTTTGTTTTGCAAAGTGTGTTCTTCTTGATAAGTAGAGTAGTAACGTGAGTAAAACCTTTTTTAAATTGATGATACCCGAGGATCTGTAACGACTTGTGATGCAAAGTTGGTGTACCAAGAAAGACAAACATTAAAGTAGCTAAACTTCCACGTATGTTTGGTGCACTCCGGTTATATTTATACATAACATGTCTAAACTACAAACCGGATTTTATTTTAGTTTGTTTGTTTTATAATTTTGTATTTGGTTTGATTTGATTTGTTTTGTCAAAAGGTTAAATTAAGAGAGAACATCATTCAGCCACCCATATTAGCGTTCAAAGTCAGTTTTCCCATACTTCTCGACTCCTAATTTCATTTGAACTTACACATTTACAACAGCCAAACACCTATATTTTTCGTTGAAACTCAGAACTCCCTAATTAATTAATTAGGATAAATTGCGATTACTATCAATGATTTGATACTAAATCGCGTTTAACAAACGTGATTTCCCACTAAACCGGTCCTAATAATTACTAACCTATCAATTACAAAACCAACAGTAAAGTTTACGTCTAAAAAAAATCGATTTCTCTAAAATTCGTTTTGAGGGAAAAACACAAATTAGGATTCTTAACAATCTGAAAGAGTGTCGCATGGTGAAGAAGAAGATGTCGAAGCGAGAAAGTCTTCTAATTGTTGCGAGTTAGACACGAGTTGGAGAAGAAGAAGACACAGAACATGAACCGCTTCTGCTTGAATGCAGCNTGCAGATGAGGTAGACGATATGCCAAATAGGTTTCAGTATGAAATAGAACAATCTGTGATAGGTTTCGTGGATGAGGAGCCTTCAAATCCGAATGCTATTCCAGATTCTGAAGATGAGGATGGGCATAGTAGAACTTATTGGAGAAATGTTGACGGAGCTGATAGTAAGTTAGAATTAGGAGCTCCATTCTTCACGGGGTATGAGTTCAAAGATGCTATATTAGAT
>OVAV01000740.1:0-16176 GCA_900406375.1 Iberis amara | reverse complement strand
GTTGTTTTCTACTACTTGTCATCCACAAACTGATGGGCAAATTGAAGTTGTTAATAGGACTTTATCTACTCTCTTGCGTGTTATCATTAAAAAGAACATAAAAACTTGGGAAGATTCTTTGCCACATGTTGAGTTTGCTTATAATCATTCTGTCCATTCTGCTACTAAGTACTCACCATTTCAGATTGTTTATGGTTTTAATCCTTTGACACCTTTGGATTTAACTCCATTACCTTTGAGTGAGCGTGTTAGTTTTGATGGAAAGAAGAAAGCTGAACTAGTTAAGCAGATTCATGAGAAAGCAAGGCTGAACATAGAGAATGGGACTTAGCAGTACCAGAAATCAACAAATAAAGGAAGGCTAATGAAGATCTTTGAACCTGGTGATTTAGTATGGATTCACCTAAGGAAGGAACGTTTTCCTAATGAAAGAAAGTCTAAGCTATTGCCAAGAACAGATGAACCATTCAAAGTCTTGGAGAAGATCAATGACAATGCTTACAAGATTGACTTGCCAAGTAAGTATAAAGTGAGTTCAAGCTTTAATGTTTCTGACTTGATTCCCTTTATTGCAAATGATCCAGATTTGAGGAAAAATCCTTTTCAAAAGGAGGGGGATGATATGAACATGGAAACACCTAAGGAAACTCAAGAGGATGCATTGCTTGTACCAGATGGACCAATGACAAGAGCAAAGGCTAGGAAATTTGCTGAAGCNTCATTTGGTGATGTTACTAAACAAGTCCAGGCCACTTTGAGCATGATACAAGTCCAAGGAGAGTCATTTGAAGACTAAGAGTTGGTCCTTTATTCAAAGTCTTCTCTTCTAATTTTTTGTGCAAGTTTATTAAGAGTTTTAGTGACCCTTTATCTTATTATCTTCTTTAAATAATCTTCAAACTCATTGTAGAAGATAACCTTTTTCTTTTTTTATCAACTTTATTTTGTGAGAGGGATTCTCCTTTGTTCCTTGTGAACTTCTGATTTCTTGGTGTGTCATATCCAAGTAATCTTTTCGGTTTATCAAGTGTTCTCCATCACACTTGTGTGGCCATTCTACTGTCCAAAATATACATGAGCGTATCTTAAGTTAGTATTGAGACTAAGGTTTCATATACCTTAGAATCTTGATACACGAATCTGTTTATTGAGGATCCACCGCCTAGTTTCTTCAAAGCGTATTTTAAGTGAGTTTTGGGACTGAGGTTTCATATACTTCAGAATCTTCCTCCACGAATCTGTTGAAGTCAAGGATTATCCATCTACCACCATTTTGAGTGCTATTTTTGGGTTCCCTTTCCGCATCAGATGACGACTCAGTTGATCTGCACGAAAACGATAATTGAGGTACGCCTCAACACCATTGTACATACATGCATTTTCATTCGCTTTGATTTCTTTTGTTTTCGGCTATCCCTCCGAATTCTTTTTCACACAAGGGACCGTGTGAATTAAGTTTGGGGGAGACATCGTACCTAACTTAGTTTCGATTTTATTCTTATCATTCATTGCATTGTAAAAAGTTAAGTTTTACAAAAATATATAAAAATTGAAAAATTTTCAAAAATCTTCAAAACTTTTTAGAATTTGGAAAATCCATGCTCGGAATTAACCGTTTTATGCTTCATAGTGTTTGTTGAATCTTGATTGAATTGAAACCAATCCCATTAATATTTGGACTTAAACGAATCTAATATTCTTGCTTATGGATTTGGAATGCTTAGCCATAGTAAAACACCTAACATTTGGATTATCTTTGCCTAATTCTATTACTCTTGTTAAATTCCAAATGGTCATCCTCACCTTTAGGATGGTTACCACACCTTGTTCACCCAAAATTTTTTTTTCAAACCCCCCATTACTCTTTCTTGTGAGGCCTTTCTCGGAAAATGCATACATGGGAAAAAAACCCGTGTAATAGAAGTCGAACGACAAGGAAAAAGCCTCTTAGAGTTAGCCTCATTTTAAGGTTAACATGCTTAGGTGGGGGAATGCTTAGTTTAGTGACTTGGTTTGGGAATTATTGGAAATTTGTGGTTGTGTTAAAAGGGTATTGGAAATGAGCCTAAGTGAAAAGAAAACTCTAGGAGTTCCTAAAAAGCTAAAAAGTTTAGAAGAAAAATTAATCAGTGATTAGTCTAATCCTCCGTAAAAAGTGAAAAAGTTTGAGAAGAAAAAGAAAATGAAAGTTTATATCTAAGTGGGAAAAGGAAGGCTAGATGTTTAAGTGGAAAGAAAGAACATAAAGGGCTTCTAGTGATTACAAAGAGGAAAAGAAAAGGCAAATGTTTGAAGAATGAAAAGAGTTTGGAAAGAAAATATCAACTTAGTGGTTTGGGTTCTAAGTTTAGAAAAATGTGGATTATGGGATAGAATAAGAACATAAAGGGATTCAGATAGAGCATTAGATGGGGGGAAAACCTTGTATGCAAAAGCTTAATGTTTTGCATTACTATTTGAGAATAACCACTTCAAAATGTGAAAAACTACTTCATTCATCTAAAAAAGCCTTAAAACTAAACCGAAAGGTTTAGATTTCTCTTTCATAAGCAAGACCGCACTTGAATACTTAATGAATGTAGGGGATTGGTGAATAGGATGGTTTGAGGATACTACACTTTGATAGTAAAGGTTGGTTTTTGTGATGAGTATGTAGAAGTACATTAGATAGTTGGGATCCATGCATCATTTTACTAGTCTTTAGGATGTTCCATTTCAAGCATTACATTCAAGTTTTGGCTATGAGTTCTCACTTTCAAACCTCTCTTTCTCACTTACTTTTGTGCCTTGCTTGAGGACAAGCAAATGATAAGTTTGGGGGAGTTGATATATTGTGTTTTTGATGCATTTTAACTCTCATTTCATACTCACTTTAGGTAGATTCACTTGCATTTAGGCATACATAGGTGGTGGTATTTGCATATCATATTCATATTTCAGGTGTCAAAGGTGAATGAATTCAAAAGAGAGATCAATTGGATGGAAAAGAGCCAATGAGAATTTCATCATGGAATCTTGATGAATATTGAAGCCATGCATTCAAACTTTCGAAAAAGCCAAAAAATCACCTTAAACGCCCCAGGAAATTGCAATATATGAGCTAGCAAAGTTGTGATATGCTAGATTCAAAGCTCCAAACCGTCCACCTCAAAGATGCATCTTTTACACCAACTTACATTGCGATTTAGGAGAAGACTCTTTCATCAAAGTTGTAGCCCTTTGAGTTAGATTTCCAAAGAGCTATTGCACGCCATCATAGCTTCAAAGGTGAGAGATTTATGGACTCTGAACTGAAGGTGTGTCTAGCAGCATTCGGAACAGAAGCCACAGAAGAGTGTAGCGGTTTGTCATACCGGTTTAGGCAAACCGGTACCGGGTCAAAGAAGAAAAAAAATTCAACGTTTCTCATTTATCTAACGATTGTTATCATCGTGACTTTTTTTTATTTGCAATCCTCATTCACAAATATGGAAAAAAAATGTGAAGTTGTTAAACTCCAAATTTTTTTTCTTGAAACTTGTCGGACACTTCAACCCTCATCCCATTGTTCACCACATCGTGATCATGTTGTCAGCTTATTTACAACGTCAACAACATTAACGACAACAAGACTAAAATGTCCACAAGACTAGTGGACTGTAATCGCGATCTGGTTGTTATAAAAGAAAATTTTCTATATTTACATAATTACATTAATTGACTTAGCAAATTGACATCTACAAAGACCCAAGTTCCTATATGTAAAGAACATTTTCTTAGAATACTTACATCTTTCAAGCAAACTATTGTGTAAAGAAAATATCCGATGAGTTAAGAAACATGTAATAATGCCTTTGTAGACGTGCTTCTGCAAAAACATGAAGAGCAAGTGTTATTTTTTCATATGCTTCAGGCGCATATATTTTTCTTACTATGTATATGATCAAATACACATCACATACAAAACTATGAAGAAAAGATCCAATACTTTGTGAATCCATCATAATCTAGTAGAAATTAACTAAATGATCTACGTAATCTCTTCATTTTTCAAGAGGTTAGGAAATTGCTACGTTGGTTAACGCTTTCTCCATAAATTTTAAAGCACGAGTTAGACTACTTTTAAAAAAAAATTTCAAGGTTGTGATGGAGTTGGAGAATCTCGAGGCTTTAATTCAGGGTACTACAAAAGAGTGAAGAAAGACATAAGAATACAAAAACTCATGTAAGCCCTAAAGAAGCGAATATGCTAATCAGCTTAAAAGAGGAGACATAACTGATGTTGTGATGCATATGGAGAGATGTTTTTAATAAAATTTTGGTTTAGCTTATGTTTCAGTTGATTATGTGATTATTTCTACAGTGGCAGGTTTTATTGCTGGCTTTGTGATTTTTTCTTGAGAGGTGGTTTTCACCATTGGCTGAGGCTCAGGTTCTTGTTTAGTAGTTGTAGCAACTTCTTCTGCTGGTGCAGGAAGAGCTTTGTTGGTTGTTGGTGGAGGAAGAAGAGCCTTTGCTATTTCCTACTAAGATAGAAAATTATATATATATATATATAAGAAAACAATAAATTTGCAAACAGTAAATTTGCAACAAAAATTTGTGACTACTGGTGTAGTTACAAATTTTTGCGACTAATTTACTACGCCTTTGCAACTAAACTATGACACACAAATTTCGTCACAAATCAGTGGTTAATTAACGACCATTTTGTAACTACGCTTTCTTGTTGCACATCTGCAACAACTTTCCAACTCTCGGCCTATGGGTCTTACTACTATCCGACGGTCAGGTGTACTACTCCGGGAGGCTTTTTAGACTTTTTTGATGGCCCTGCAGATCACCACGCGATTTTCCCCATGCTTTATCCTCACTCGCACAGTTCAAAAAATGACTTCCCGGAATATCACCTATCCTTAAATTGCTCCAGCATGAACACGCTTAACTGTGGAGTTCTCTCAAGACCGGTGGCCGAAAAGATAAGTGCGCTTTGGTGACATATGTAAGCAAATCAATTCTCTTAAGCTCTCGCCATGCACTACTATTCCTCTATAAACTGGGGTCCATTCCTCTATAAATTGGGGTGTTACACATGTTATATTATTGTTAAAAACAAAGTTATTAGAATCTCAACACAAATTTAAAAGCAATTGAAAATATTAAGAGGCATATGAAATAATGTACATCCATTGGTGCATCCTTATGTCGAACAATTTGAAAGAAACAATCTCCATTGAATGATATATTTAAAATAATAGCATCCTTTCGTGAATAATTCTAACTTGACAATTATTCTATACATTTTCATAGTATACATTAATATCTTGCACCAGCCTTAGTCCTTATAACACTCATCATTATCCAAAAGTGATGATCTTGGAGGACGAAGTTTTTCAACAAAGACATAGTCTTGAATACTCTTACTACATCCTGAATAAAAAAATATAGTCTTATACTCCACATTTATAGTTATTGATCCATTTTCTGATGAATGGTTCAATACTTTTCTAGGATACGAAGACGTCTTGTTAGTTGAGATATTTTCTGATCCAGCATTATTTGAAGCGATTTCTACATCAGCACCTATATTGAAGAAGTTTTGCACTTTTTCGGTGTTAACATACAAGAACAAGCATTTCAACAAAATTTTATGAAAATTTTCCTAAAAGTTATATAATGCTTCCTAAAACTAGATGAAATCATACAAAATATATATATATATATAAACCAGTATCTCGTCACTTATAATTGTTGGAGAATGATACAAACTTGGAAAATGTTTTTCATCCATTCTCTGAAATTGATGTCAAAACAAACAAAAATGTTAGCAATATTTTAAAGAAAAATGTTATAAATATTTCTAAAGGCTTTCCTTAATTTTCATGAAAGCTTCCTTAATTTTTATGANAATGCTTCCTAAAACTAGATGAAATCATACAAAATATATATATATATATAAACCAGTATCTCGTCACTTATAATTGTTGGAGAATGATACAAACTTGGAAAATGTTTTTCATCCATTCTCTGAAATTGATGTCAAAACAAACAAAAATGTTAGCAATATTTTAAAAAAAAATGTTATAAATATTTCTAAAGGCTTTCCTTAATTTTCATGAAAGCTTCCTTATATTTTTTTTTTTGAAAGCTTCCTAAATTTACTAACAATGTACCATACCTCATCTTGCTGGTATTGTTTTCTTGTTGGAGAGAAAGGTGGAGTTGAAACGTGTTCTTCAACTCTATGTACAAGATATGATATACACAAAAATCTTTTCTATAGAAATATGTTATAGTTATCTTTTGAAAACATTAAATTTTGATGAAGCTTCCTAACTTTACTAAATAATGTTATCATACATCATCTTCCTAAAACTAAGATGAAATCATACATAATACACATATCAAAGAAAAAATAAAAGCTCATAACTTTTAATTGCTAGAGAAGGATTTGGAAATGAAAAATGTTCTTCATGTTTTTTTATATGTGACCAAAAAATGATTCTGCATGATTTTAAGAGTTTTTGTAATTCCAAAATGTTCCGTGAGACCTCCTCCATGTGCTTCCCTGGTAAGTAAATCTTGCAGAGAACAATTAAGCATAAATAATTTATTTTCATGAAACAATAATTTATCTTACTTAATATAATGTCTTGATGCAAATTTATCACATTGCTTATATACTTCTTGGAAATCTAAATGAGCGGCATAAAGATCTTTAGTTTTTCTTAAAGCCAAATAACTTAGCAACAAAAGTAGAGAGTGAGGTGTATTTTTTAGACAATGCATCATATACTATATTGTCTTTACCTTTTTGTATTTGATAACATAAGGAAAATTCTCAATAAACTCCACCTACCTAGCATGCATCTTGTTAAGTTTGTGCTGACTCTTTAGGTGCTTAAGATTTTCATGGTCAATGTGTATGACAAATTCCTTATGCTAAAGGTAGTGTTGCCAGGTTTGCAAAGCTCTGACCAAAGCATAGAAGTCCTTGTCACAAGTTGGATAGTTAAGTATAGCCCCTTAAGGCTTTTCACTAAAATAAGCTATTTGTTTATTTTTATCTTGCATAAAAATAGCTCTTATGCCAATCATGAAGGCGTCACACTTGATTTCAAAAGTCTTAAGAAAATCAGGTAGGATTAAAACAGGAGCGTTAGTAAGCTTATTTTTAAAGTTTGAAATGCTTATTCTTGTCTTGGGCCCATGTAAGGTTTTGATCCTTCTTGATAACTTCAGTGAGTGGTACTGCCAAAGTTCTAAAGTCTCCGTAAAAAACTTCTATGAAACACAGCCAAGTCATGGAAGCTCCTAACCTCTCCAAATAATTTAGGACTAGGCCACTCCTTAATTGCTTTCACTTTTTATTCATCTACTTGAATATCTGTTGCACTTACAACAAAACCTAAAAAGACCACGTTATATGTTCCAAAAGTGCATTTCTTTATATTACCAAAGAGCTTTCTTTGTCTAAGCATTCCCAAAACATATTCAAGATTCTCAGCATGCGCTTCTAGGCTTCTACCATAATGCCATGAAAGCTGACTAGCACAAAATTCCCTATGAATGATCTAAGATCAAGGTTCATTAATCGCATGAATCGGTTAGGTGTGTTGGTAACCCAAATGGCATTACCAACCATTCATATAATTCATGATTTTTTTGGAAGAAATCTTTCCATTCATTACCCTCTCGCATCCTAATTTGGTGGTAACCAATGTTAAGATATATCTTAGAGAAAATTGTTGAACCATGTAATTCATCTAGCATATCATCATCCTAGGGATAGTGTGTTTGTACCTTATATTGATGTTATTGATGGCTCTGCAATCCACTTACATCCTCCATGTGTCATCTTTCCTAACACCAATATAACTGGAACAACACAAGGGCTCATACTCGCACTAATATTCCCTTTTTCCATCAACTCATGTACTTTACTTTGTAATTTTTTGGTTTGAATATGATTCGTCTTTATAAAATGGCTTATTAAGAAGAGATGAGCCAAGAAAAAAAATCTAATTTATGCTTAATACCTCTTATTTAAGGTAATCTTTTGTGGCAATCTTTTGTAAGAACATCATTATATTCCTACAAAAGAAATTCAAATTCACTTGGGAAAGTTTGTGTATGATAAGGAATGTTAGACAAAGCTTCTTCATAAACAAACAAAAGCATAATATGATTAGAAAACAAAGCTCTTTTAAACTCACCAACTTTTATAAAAAAAATTGGTATGATATTGTACCTTTCTTCTTTTGTTAAGTTGCAACTATCTTTAAATATCCTTGAGGAGTCATAGACAGTAATGTAATTTTTTCCCTTGAATTCGAATGAATTTTTATTTGTAAGTCCATCATGTGTTGCTTTCTCTGAAACTGCGAAGGTCTTTCAAATAGGTTATGACCAAGCTCCATAGGTAAGACATCACATAAAGCCTCATCCTCATATTTTAAAATTCTTAGAGAAATAAAAATATGTGCATTGACCTGTATTTATCCATTTTCATTCAACCATTGGAGTTTATAAGCCCTTGGATGTTTTGTAGTTTTTAAACTAACTTTTGAACCATTTTAGAACTAGCAAAATTTGTTTAACTACCACCATTAACTCTAGGCTATAAATCTTGTCATTCAAAATGCATCTAGAGTGAAACAAATTCTCTCTCTGCTCTTGTTCCTCTGATTTCATGTGCAAGCTTAAGATTCTTCTAGATACTAGTGTATTGAAATGAACATTTGAAGTGATGTATATTTTAATGATTTTTAGATGATTTTATATGAATTGAAAAAGTTCATGTGACTTGTTTTAAAATTCTTTACAATCCCACATAAAACCATGAGATTTGAATTTTTTTATTTTTAATTAAAAAAATTACTAAAATACTGTAAAATCACTACAAATCTATTACTTAAAATATTTCCAATAACAATTGATTTCATGAGATTTTTTAAACTCTTATTTGAATAACAGAGAATTTTATAAGAATTTTTTAAAAAATTATTTGAATAAGACTAGATTTTCCATTTTGATACAAATCACTCTAAATTTTATATCTAGTACACCCCCCCCCCCCCCCCNCCCCCCCCCCCCCCCCCCCCCCCCAATAATTTACCAGCTGGCGAAGCTTTCTCATTTTCTTCAGTTCAAAAAATTAATTCCCAACATTCATCCCCATATTCTATTTTCCATTATCAAGTAAGATTATTAATTTCTTGGTGGTTCATTCATAAGCATAATGTCCTCTTCCTTGACATTTATGACACTTGAAACTCTAGACCTTGTTAGATTTGCAATTACTTTACCTTTATCCTTAGCCATGGTCGATTATGGTCTATGTTATGATTTTTCTTTTGATTTTGGTGCAGCAACAATCATATCGAAATCCTTTTAGTTCATGTTATGATTTTTTAGCTAGGTTTGTGATCTTTGGTGTAATTTTACCTTATGTTTCTTATTCCATAAGTGTTTCTCTTCTTCTTAAGCTATTTCTCAACAAGTATAGCTTTATATAGCAACTCCTCTAGTACTCTATAAAATGAAATTCAAAGCATTATTGAATATATCTGTTCAATCCACCCAAAAATCTAGATATTTTTGCTTTCCTATCATCTTGTATATTAGCCCTAGCATAAGTGTTTCCATTTCCTGATAATATTCTTCAACACATCTGCTTCTTTGCGTAACCTCCTTAATTTTTGATGCAACTTCTATAATAATTGATAGACACAAATCTTTTTCTCATACAATTCTTAAGGTCATGCCATGTTTCAACTAGACACTCACCACTTTTTCTCCTTGAAGTTACAAGTTGATCCCACCAACTAAGAGCATACTCATGCATTTTGTTGCAGTAATCCTTACCTTATATATTTATGAAAATATTGACAAGTAAAGACCAATTCAGTCTTTTTCCAATCTAAATATGCATTTGGATAATTCTTTCCAAAGAAAGATGGAAGTCTAAGTTTTAGCTCTTCAAATTGATTTTTCCTATGTTTTCCTTGTTCTATGCCTCCTCTTATATGTCTATGATTTATTTGGCTATGATGAGAAGCATGGCTCCTTTCTTCATTATACTCATCTTATGTTTCATCTTTATGCTATTGAGTGATGATTTCTGGATTATGATTAAGTACCATACATTCCTTGAAACCTCTCATTCATCTTTGTATTTAGATGTTACAATAGATCATTTTGCATCTTAACCCCCTGATCTCTCATAATGTTATTGATTTTTATTTGCAAAGCGTCAAGAAGTAACTTGTTTTGATTCGAAATTCTTACATTATTGTTACCAACCATTGTTCCTAGCACCAATTGAAGAGAAAACAATCGGATAACAAAGCCTTTTGTTCTAGCCAAATTAAGCATACTTCAGCATACCAAACATAAATCAATAGCAAGCAGATTGTGAATTCTTATTCAGAAAATAGAACAAACATACTAAAAGAAAATTCTCAAACAAGTAATCAAATCAAATAAATGCAGCAAACACTCAAACAAAACTTAAACTAATAGATAGTGTGATTCTGAATTGATCTAGCCTAAATAGGAGTCTTATAAGAATAGATAATGATCTAGTCAAATTGTAAAAGAAATTTTCAATGAAAATCATATCAAAATCAAACACTAGATCATAGATTGAAGCAAACATCATCAAAAAATTAATTTAAAAATAGCCTAAAACTGTTATGCTCAAAGAAGATGAAAAGATAGAAAAAAATCATTATCCATGTTTTATTATAAATTCTCCCTATTTTCTTGCAGATTCTTAAGCCCACAATGAGCTTTGATACCACTTGATACAATCCCTAATTAATGATCTTAGCTTTGAAAACTGAATGATGGTTGACTTATTCAATTTTGAAAAAAATGAGGGATGGTTGGCGATTGAAGTTAGACGCAATGGAGATGGAAATCAACAGTGGAATGGATGGCCTTTGATGATTTGTATAGATAATTCAAAAGTATCACAACCTTAGAATAAGATAAACCTTAATAATCACTCTCAAATTATTTTCTTTGGATGAACACACCAAGGAATATTCTAAATCATTTAGAGAGTTACCAATGACTAATAACTTGGATGATAAATAGAAAAAAAGAGCTAGCGTACAAGTTAAATAATAGACATTGACTCTTGGACTTCTAAGACTTAAAATAAAAATCAGAAATAAGCTTAAGTTTCAAACTGATTTAAAATAAGAAATAGGCTTCATATGAGTTGTATGTTCTTTTGTCTTTATGATCAAATAATTGAGTAATTACGTAGTGAGCAAAACTACCTCATTAAAATCAAACCAAGAAAATCCATTAGGACAAAACTTGGTTTGGAAAAAAGAGTACAATTTAAGCACTAACCCAATTGTTGATCATCAGCTTGAATGAATATGATAGTTGATTGTATCACATTCAAGCCCGAGTCATTGAAAGTGTTCCAAGAATGACTAAGTAATAATCTCATAGCTTTAGTAAGAATCTTGGTCTTTGATCTTGTCAATTGTCCTTGTTGGAATTCTAAAGCATCCTCAGGTACAAGCAAATCCTCAACTTCTAGTGTGTTGCTTCCTCGGATCATATCAGCTGGAAATAGAACAACATTATTTTTCCAAAACAATTTCTTGTTCTTTTGGTAAGAATGCCTCATAGGTAGAAATCGTCGATGACAATCAAACCAACAAGACTTTTTCCATGCTTTAGTTGAAATTCTTATGATTAGTCAAATAGTACGAACAAGATAATCTTCAATGCATATTCCACCCAGATAACATTACATATGCTAGGAAGTTGCCAATAGTCCACATCAACACAACACACATATTGAAATTTTTTTATAGTGAATAATCAAGTGTCCAAATACATATGCACCACAACTATTGTAACTCGTCGATTAGAGGTTGTAGAAAAACATCAAGGGGTCTTTCTAGATATTGAGGAGCAAGCACTAGAATACTCATAAATAAAAATTCTCTTTCCGTGCACATGTCTAGAGGAAGATTATATGGCGTCAATATGACTTCCTATAATGAATATTGCCTATAAGACATACCAAATCGACTAAATTCATCTATGCAAATACCAATTATACATTTCTCGACTTCTTGCATAATATGAATGTTGAAAGTGTTCCACCCCTTTGCATCTAATGGTTGTGTAATCTCTCCATCTTCGATATAATGATGTGCATGACATCTCACTGAAGCTGATGTCTTTTCTGATTGGTATAATCGTATTAATCTATTGGTAATCTAAAAGTACTAAATCATTTGGTACGAAACACACATTCGTCCATCTGTAGGTAAATATCTTGGCTTCCCACAAAATCAACATTCCTGCAACTTATTATTAAATGGTAATCCAAGACTAGCAATCAACTTCTCCATTAAGTAGTAATCATCACCCAAGAGATATTATTAGGAAAATATTCTTTAAAAAGTCCAGCTCATGAATCCATACAAATCTCGCTTAAGTTATCATCATTTGTAATTGTCATCATCCTAGATGCAAGGGTTAACATAGAATTTCCTTATCTACATCCATCGTAGATAGGTTGATTGTCAGCATATAATATATTATAGAAGTGTTTCGTTTTTAACTCGGTTCTTCGTTGTTGTTGTTGTTCTCATCATCATCATCATCATCATCATCATCATCATCATCATCATCATCATCAAATACATCATAAGTTTCATGAACTTCATCATCAACCATATATTATGAGATCATATTTTTTGATGTAGATCATAATGATATATATTGGTCATATGGAACTTGAATAATACTATCATGAAAGTTAAAATTACTTGTTTGTTCTGCGTCATGACTCATACTGCTTTCACTGTCAACATTGCAACCTTCTCCATATCAAAGCCATACATAATAATATGGCATGAAACCACGATTTAATAGATATCACCTAAATGTACCAATACCCACAAATTCTTCATTGAGACACTTCTGACATGGGAAAAATATTTTATTGTGCTCTTGCACATATAATTGGTTTGTTGCTTGATGCATGAATTGTCGTAGACCAACACAAAACTCCTTTGTTACTTTACGGGTACTTAGATCTCAATTCATATACATCTATTGACGAACTGTATATATTTCATGCTCTACCGAAATTTCAAATATTTAGTATGAAACATGAGTTTTTCTAATGTTTTTTAACAAATTTTTTCTTTGAAAATCCAAGGGTGATAAATCTATTTATAGTATTCTTTTCCATTTTTTGTGACGGACTTGCTACAAAAATATAAGACGGATTTATGACACATAGATATTTGCGACAAAGTTGTGATTCATTTGCAACCAATGTTTCCTTCGAAGTTAAACGATTACAACACATTTAAACTATGTTTTACCTAATCCTAATTTTATTGCAATTTCCCCGCAATTTGATGTGAAAATCAATCACTTCAAGTTCCTTGCAAATTTGCGACGAAATAGATCCTTACACAAAGTTTCTTCCAAGAACGCGGCTAATTATCCAATTACCTGCAAAATGGTTGCTAGTCCTTCTTAAATTTTTGATAGATTTGCTACCAATGTTTCTCTCACAAATTTGTGATTTTTTTGTCAACGGTTTTAAATTAGATTAATAGGAAACAACCCAGAAACAGGTACAACATATCCCACATGGGGAATTTTTTTGACCCATATTGGGTAACTTGCCTAGAAATTAGACTACTACTAAGAAAATAAACTAGATCTCTATGAGAGGAGAGCAACAGATCCCACAAAGGGATTACAACAGCTAGACTATTGTCTAGAAATGAGAAGACCCCTTCACCTCATCCAACAATGTACGTATAGTATGAAAGAGGTTGACCCGACAAAGATGAATCCTAAAATCTAAATAAAACCGATTGACATAGCTTATTACAACATAAACTAGGAAATAACAAAAACTATAAACATCATAACCTATTGGGCCAAAAAAGCCTAAGATACAACAACACAGCCGAGGCCCAAAAAGAAACTCCCTTCGCCGAGCACCAACATCCAAGCCGTATAACCACCGACCACCGGACCAAAAATTCCTGAACGGCAAATGACCACCAGAAACGCTGCTAACAGCAAGGTATAGCTGCCATTCTCTCCATTCATATCTTCGCGCTGCCACCACGACCGATACCACCGAATGAATTAGGAATAGGTGAACCCGGCGCATGCATACCGTTAATCCGCAGATCTGACTATTTGAGCGCCACTATTGCCATAGAAGATTAGATCCAGATAAGGAAGTGATCATAAATGATGATGGGACACAAAATCAAACAGATTTGCAAGTGTGAGTAACATGCAATTGGGAGGAGATAAGCCAGAAATTAATCTGTCGACGAGAAAAGGGTATAGGAGTCGGTGAAACAAAAAGGTATATACAGAGGGAGAGATTGCTAAGGCGCCAAAACAGAAAAGCGAAAAGAGAAAGGCGAGGCAGAGGCAAAGAGAGATATAGAGAGAGATATGTTAGAGAGATATTTTTGGTCATGATTAATTGTCAATTCATAGCAAATTTCTCTCAAGTTTATCACAAAATTTTTAGTAAACTAGATTTAATCTTATGTAATTTTAATATATATATATATATATATATATATATTTATTGAGTTTGGTCATCTATCATCTTAGTATATTTGGAGAATTTAATAATTGGATATTACTTAATCTTATTTACATTTAGTCTTTATATTACATGACCATATTGACTATACAATTAACTTGTTGACAGAAAAAAAAAAAACAATACAATTAACTCTTTCAAATAAATACCTATAGTAATAAACGTTTTCTACATTTATTTGATGCATTAAATTTTTTAGATAAAATCAAAATTAAATGCATTAACAACAAAATGAGATAAAATAAAAGAAAACTCAATCTAAATTAATACATTATGATTTAGTCGTGAGTTTGAATACTTATGATATGAAAACTGCACTATTCTTATTAGTATTATTATAATTTAAATTTTATATTAAACATAGGTAGTTAAATTATTGTAACATAATACGCTTGTATTTAATCATTAACATTAAACTTGGTATTTACAAACCTCCTCTCTCTCTCTTTCTCTCTTTGTCCTTTTCCCTTCCGATCTCTTTTAGTTGTCAACGTCTGACCTCGTGCTTGTGCCGGTAAACTGTATATATCATCGTTTTTTTTTTTTTTTTTGACACTTTTCTTTTTTTTCCCTTCTTTCCCACCTTTGTTTGCCAATGATTTTCGATCCTTGTTACGCCACTGTTCATCCTCCTTTCAGCCTCCAATCTTTATTCCTTTTTTCAAGCAGGGCTTGGAGAATCATCGGTGGCTATTTGTAGATCTTTTGTGATAGAAATGAGGTAGCGGTGGTGCCTTATTGACGTATCCTTTTCCTAGATCTTTTCTCTTTTGACTATCAACAATCTCACCCGAACTCTCTTTTCATACTCTCGGCTTCGACTTGCAGTATGCCACTCCCCCTGAGCTCATTGGGGATGGAATCGAAACCTCTTGCCTTGAGATTTATTCGCCGAGAATTGAGTTTCGCTCAACGAGGCTTCAGATCGTGGTGAGGAATTTGTTCTCATCCTATTAACATGCATGATTATGGGCTTCGGTGTGCCAGCTCTAGTCTCGGTTGGAGCTCTCAAAAAGGGATGAGAGTTTTTTATGGTTTTTATCAGTCTCAAAGTTGCTTTTGAAGACATTGGGATCTATGGTTTGATGTTGTTCAACTGTAGCAAGGTGGCGGGTCTCGGCAGATATAAAATTGCTTGAAGGAGCCCTGGCGGAGGAGTCGTCACAATGACGCATGACAACAATGGCTATGGTTCCGTAACATCCATATGGTTGCTCCTTCTTCTTGCGTTTGTTGTGTCAAGGGCCAAGGTCTGGGTTTATGTTGGGTCGTGGGCCTTTCTTGCTTGGTTCTTTTATTATTATTTTTTATGTCAACAGTCTTGTATTTCTTAATAGAAATCACATTCACCAAGTCCGACTTGTCCTCACCATTCCCATATCGGCTTTATGTCGTTTAATCAAGAATCTAAGGGCTTCACCACGTCTAGATGATGTAATTCCCTCAAGGGATATGCTTTCGTCCTTAATTTGAGTTTCAGATTATTTTAGATCTAGGTTTTATAATCTTTTGTGTAGATTAATTTGATATGGGAATTAATAAGAGGCTAAGTGGAAGCTAAT
>OVAV01000739.1:0-16182 GCA_900406375.1 Iberis amara | reverse complement strand
TATATATATATATATATATATATATATATATATATGTCATTGAAATTTTGTAAAAGAACTTCATAAATTGGAAACTTCATAAATACAAATCTAGTTTATAAGACACTTTTCTGAATCTCATCAAGGTTTTAATTTGACCAATCTTACTAAAAATGTTATAGGACCTTCTTAATCTACCCAAACGTGGACAAGCCAGTGGGTTCAGGTGGATACGTCTCGCTTTACGTAAAAATCGATAACTCAAGCTTCATCGCCAATCAAAATGAAGTGTCTGCTTGGATCAAATTCGTCGTCTTTAAAAGCACTACAAACACATGGCATGAGCTCCAAGGTACATATTAATTGAATCTAGAGAGGTGGAGAAAGATAGATATATCTCTGTTTAATATTTTTGTGATTTCTTTAGACTAATTAGTTTTTATTAATTTGCAGCGACTGAGGCACAGAGATTTCATTTGTTTAAACAAGAGTATGGACAGCTGAATTTTCTAGAGATTGGGTATTTCCAAAATCCGGCTTATGGATTCATTTTCAACGGCCAACAAAGTGTGTTTGGAGTTGACATCGTTGTTTCTAATCCCACTCAATGGGAAGATGTATCTTACGAAGAAAATATTCGTGACCCTTTTCACCAGTTTACACTCTTCCCATTCTCTAACCGCACTATTAGCTCTTACACTTATTGGTTTTCTTCCGGAGGAAGAAATTGGTGAGACTCTTCCTTAATTTCTCTCTCTCTCTCTCTGATATATATATACAACCTACAAAGAAATATATATAATGTTTTTGTTAGGATTATGTGGCATAAGTAGATTGACGATTATATTTTTGTATATTTATGAGATATTTTCTCCAATGGTTTGGTGTTGTGTGTACAGGAAGTTTACAGTGTACCCAAATGGAGTTGGCTCTGGAATGGGTAATTCGTTGTCACTATATTTGTCGAGTGCGTCTAATGAAAAGGGTTACGTGAAAGCCAAGTTACGAATTATTGACCAAATCCGATCCAACCATTTCGAGAGACAAGGTTAGCTAATATTAGATAAACACATATAAAACATAAAGAGATATAGATTAATATATAAAGGATGTGAATCAATGCAATCATTACCAATTGTTTAATCCATTCTTTTCTTTCTCATCCATAACTAACTACTAATGTATAGTTTATGCTTATTTGAAAATTAATAAATTAATCTTTTATTTTATTTATACTTGTAGTGGCGGGATGGCCCAATACAACAGAAGATGGATGGGGTTACGACAAGTTTATACCACTTGCAGACATCAAAGATGCATCCAAAGGTTTTCTGGTTGATGATACCATCAAATTTGAAGTCGAGCTCTTGTCATTCTCTAAAACAGACTCTTACTATGTTTAGGGCATGGCATGGTCTTAAAATCATCTCTCGCATGTTGTTCATCTCACTTTTAACTAGCAGAATAATCTCAAACGCTTTGTAATTTCGATTTACTATCACTCTGGTTCATTGTTTCTGTTTCTGTCCAATAATAAAGAGTTTGAGCGTTTCTGTGTCAAACTTTATCAAACAAATTTCAAATATCACATTAAATACCGAACTGAATTAGTTACGAAATTTATAAAAGGCTTATAGGGATAGAGAGATCTCAACATATGTTGCTGAGATAACAAGAGAGTACTAGCTTTGATGACAAGGCCCGATCTAGGAGTGGTGGGTCAGAAGAGCGACGATCCAAGAGCCCATTTACACTTTCTAAAATATGCTACGTTAAAAAAAAAAAAGTATATTATATTAAAAGATTAGAAAATAGGCCCAAAATTTTTGTTGAAGTAAAATATATTCTAAATCAATTGAATAAAAGATTACACTAGATACTCTATTGCACTTTTTCCTAAAATATTCTCATTTTAGAGAGTTTTAGCTATTGGTGCATTTTTTCTTTAAGTAAATATCATCTTGCCCTTAAATAAGATAGAGAAAAAAAGTTATGTTGATTTGTATTGGTAGATATGCAAGAATCTACCATATAAAAAGAAAAAAAGTAATGTTTTATCCTAAATCTTTACAATCAATTAGTTGATACAGATAGCAAGTACAATGTTTCTCTCTACACCCTAGAGACGCCGCCATTGCCCACTTTCGGATCTTTACGCCGGAGGTGAAGAAGAGCTTGGGATTTGCGAATCTCTTGCTCATGAAGAATCTGGATCGTATCTGGGCTTTTTCCTTATTTCTCATCTCAGGAATATTCGCTCTTATTGAGCAATTTTCTCGCGCAATTAGAGATTGGAAATTTGCAGTTACACGATTCTCGATTGATTTCCCTCTGATACGCGATTATAAGAAAAGGAATCACGATGATACGAGGGTGAATCAACAAGATTCACAGGTTCCTAAGTTACCCACTTCTAATCTCTTATTTATTTTGTCTTAGAACAAATTTGTTCACCATATTTTCTTCGCTTTTCACTTATTTTCAGATTCCGCAGAAGAACTAAATTTCCCAATGGCTTCTCAATCTTCACTGATGTGCAAGAAGGATGAGCAGGATAAGCCAAAACCGATTAAGGTTCCAGCTTTTGATATTTCCTCGGTGGTCAAGAATCACGAGAAAACTTTGGTTGGCAGAGTGCTGAACCTAGTCACTCAACTCGTCAAAATCAAAACAATTATGAGTCTCTTCCCATCGATCTGGAAGAGCAAATGACATGTTAAAGGACATGTTAAAGGTTACGAGGTGGAAGGTGGCAAATTCCACTTCAAGTTCTTAAAGGAGGAAGACATGAAAATGGTGCTAGCCAATCGCCCATACCACTTTGATGGGTGGATGGTGCCTCTGGAGAAATGGAATCCGGCAATTAGAAGGGACTTTCCTTCTCAAACTATGATTTGGATCCAAGTGAAAGGTGTCCCGAAAATTTACAGAGCGGTGGAAACTTTGGACAGTGTCGGATCGGATGTTGGGGAAGTGGTTGACACCGATGTTAATGGAGGACGAGTCAAAGGAGCTATGGAGTGTCGTAAACCTCTATTGTTTTCCCGGGAACTAGAGTTTGCAAATGGTGATATTCTCAAATTCAAATTGTTCTATGAGAAAATACATCATTTTTGCACTAGGTGTCACCGCATCACTCACCTCAAGACTGATTGTCCAGATGCTGGTAAGAAACGAAGAGGTCATTTCCAGAAGAAAGAACAGGTGCCGCCGGCTTTACCTGAGGCGGAGATCACTGGTCACTCATCACCTGTGAATCAAAGGAGAGAACTGATGGAGAATGAGCCATTAGTCCCTGCCTCTGTTGAGACTCAACTTTCCCGTGCTCTAAATCCAAAATAATCAGCGAAGAGGAAATTATTTGCCGAGGAAGAAAATGGTCAGTTGGAAAAGCAACCTGAAGGAACAAAAGAATGGGTTCTAAAGGCTTTCGGGGATACTAATAATATTGGTTTATCCTCAGAATTGAACGTTGTCACTAATAATGGTGATGCGATACCAAAATTGGTTTTAACAGAGGAAACAAATATGGTTCTAATACCACCTGAAAGTCCATATCCAATTGATAATGCACAGTTTCAGGTGGGCCAAGGATTGATGAATGAAGCCCAAAACCAGGAAAATGGGACACGTGATGATGATAAAGCAAGACCAGAGAATCAGTCTCCCAAGCGAACTTTTAACGATCCTTTTGGGTCGGGAGGTAACTTAATGATCCAATTTTCTAATGGGCAGTTTGATGATCAGTTCCTGTCCAATTTTGGTCCTTTTGACAGCCCATTATTGGCTGAGAATGGTGTAAATAGAGAGGTATCGAGCGCCTTTCGGATGCATGTCTCATAGGTCATTTCTCCATTGAAAAGTGTTTTTGGTACAGGAGAAGTCGGGGTCAAGAGAGCTAATACTCGTGTTGAGAATGCTTTGCACCCAAAGAAGAAAATTTGTCATGATTCTTTTAAAGGATCGAAGTTGAGAAGACAAACTGCTTGTCTAGCTGGAAATGCAGATCTTATTGCTGAAATGATTCCATCCCACTCGAAGATGGACCCTCAAGAAGGTAAGGATTTCTAGGAAAAAGAAAGCCAGGTGGTTAAAGGAAAACCACCGGCGGCGGACTGAGATGATTCTGAGCTGGAATTGTCAAGGAGCTGGAAGCTTCTTGGCAATTCGAAGACTAAGGGAATTTAGGCGTACTCTTTTCCCGGGTGTCTTATTTCTTATGGAGACTAAACAACCGTCCAATTTTCTTCAAGATATTCAAGCCCATTTAGGTTATGATTTTTTATTTACTGTAGACCCTTCCGGTCGGAGTGAGGGATTAGCCCTTCTAGGTCTTTCGCATTTTCAAGTTGTTGTTCTTTCTTCAAATAAAAATGTAATTGATACTATGATTACAATTGAAGGAAATAAAACTTTCATCTCTTTTGTTTACGGAGCCCCTGTTATTTCAAATCGTGAAAAAGTTTGGGAATACTTAAAACGAATAAACTCCTCCCATTTTGCTCCGTGGGCGATGATCGAAGATTTTAACGAAATTTCGGACCATCATGAGAAACAAGGCGGGAGAACTCGAAGTGAAAATTCTTTTCTTGATTTTAGATTAATGAAACATTGTTGTGGGATGGTAGACTTTCCTTTTCAAGGTAATAGTCTATCATGGGTGGAACGACGAGGTTCCACCATGGTTCGATGTCGTTTAGACCGGGATATGGGAAATGAGAACTAGTATGACTGCTTTTCTCATTCCTATATTGAGTATCTAAGTTTCTGGGGCTCAGACCACCGACCAGTATTATTGAGGATAAATCATAAGCGTTTCAATAGATCGAAGCAATTTTGTTTTGATAAACGTGGGATTGTTAAACCGGAATTCGAACAAGTTGTTCAATCCGGATGGAAAGCAGCTCGACCTAAGGAGGGCATGCAATTGAGTCATCGGATAAAAGAATGTCGCAGGAAAATCTCGAAATGGCGGCACAAAGAGGTTATTAACTCTGGTGAGTTAGTAAAGGATATTAAGACACAGCTTGATCGTGCGGTGTCCTCGGATACTTTAGTTAATGAAGTTCCACAACTGACGGAAAAGTTACGTATTGCTTTATCGGCAGAAGAACTATACTGGAAGCAAAAAAATTCGTGTTCAATGGTTGAAGGAAGGGGATAGAAATACTATTTTCTTTCATGCATCTACTAAATTGCAGCGAGCAAGAAATCGAATTGTAGGATTATGGACTGAATCTAGAACATGGATAGAAAAGGAAGAAGAAATTGAAAAGGAGGATGTCTCCTATTTCCAATCTCTCTTCACTGCATCACAGACTTCGAATATCTGCGATGCCCTTAGCCCGGTAGACACAAGGGTCACTCCATCGATGAACGCTCGTCTTACCGCTCCATTGACTATGGATGAAGTTAAGTCAGCTCTTTTTTCTATGGGTCCGGAGAAAGCGCCAGGACCGGATGGGATGACGACATTATTTTACCAGTAATATTGGCATATAGTGGGACCAGATTTGACAACAATGGCCCAAGACTTCTTAAGTAGGGGAATTTGGGACGAATCCATGTATGAAACAAATATATGTCTCATCCCTAAGACGGACAGACCCCGCGGAATGAAAGAATTCTGTCCGATCAGTCTATGTAACGTCAGCTATAAGATACTGTCCAAAATATTGTGTCAACGGCTCTAAAAAGTATTACCATGTATCATTTAAGAAACTCAATCTGCATTTGTAGCTGGAAGATCCATATCTGACAATATCCTATTGGCCCATGAGGCATTTCATGCTTTACGATCGCAGTATAGATGTCAGAAAGGTTTCTTGGCAATAAAAACTTATATGAGTAAAGCCTATGATCGAGTATAATGGAATTTCTTACAACAATTATTAGGCAAACTCGGTTTTGAGAACACTTGGATTCGGTGGATAATGTCATGTGTTACTACTGTCACATATAGTGTTCTACTTAATGGATCCCCAAAAGGACACATACGACCCACCCGTGGTCTTCGTCAAGGTGACCCTCTTTCCCCATACCTTTTTATTTTGTGTACGGAAGCGCTAATTGCCAATCTGCGCCGAGCAGAAGATGATCGGGGGTTAGATGGGATTCGTATGTCAAAATCATGTCCACCACTGTCACATCTACTTTTCGCTGATGATAGTCTATTTTTCTGCCGCGCAATTTGGCACAATGTTAGGAGCTAGCAGTTATATTATCACTTTATGAAAACGCTTCCGGTCAGCGAATTAATCTAGAGAAATCGACGGTTATATTCGGATCTGATATTCCCATACAAGATCATTTTCTGTTAAAACTTCGCCTAGGTATCTATACCGATGGTGGGACTGGGAAGTATCTATGTATTCAAGAACATTTACAAGGATCAAAAACGCAGGTTTTTGCTTATGTCGGTGATCGTTTAAATACGAGAATTAATGGATGGTCGGCCCGAATTCTGTCAAAAGGCGGGAAAGAGATTCTTATCAAAACGGTAGCTCAGCCTTTACCAACTTATGTTATGTCTTGTTTTAAACTCCCATTGAGTTTAATTAAAAAGTTAACAAGCGCCATTGCGAATTACTGGTGGAGCACCTCAGGACATTCACGTGGAATTCATTGGATTGCTTGGAAAAAACTTTGCTTACCAAAGAAACTAGGAGGTCTTGGTTTTTCGATCCCTCCAAGTGTTTAACAAAGCAATGTTAGCAAAACAGTTATGGAGACTGTACTCCCACCCGGATTCACTTTTTGCCCGGGTTTTCAAAGGGCGATACTATAGGAATTCCACACCTTTCCAGGTGAATATTTCAACTAGACCATCTTATGGTTGGCGAAGTATATGGGAGGCTAATTCCTTGATATCACATGGTCTAAGACGTGTAATCGGATCTGGACATGACACGAAGGTTTGGCAAGATTGTTGGATACCGACCGAGACGCCACGAGCGGCTCAAAGTCTCATTGTGGATCCTGATCCAGCCATGAGAGTATCTGATCTGATGGTAGAACACACATCGAACTGGAATTTACCGCTAATTAATCAATTGATTAATAAAGCTGATATTCCAGCTATTTTATCAATCCGACCATCCCTCCTTCTCCAAGATCGTTTTTGCTGGCATTACACGAAGTCCGGTAATTATACGGTAAAGTCGGAATACGAGCTAGGCTTATCTACTCTAATCGTTCATATGATTGGCTGGCCAGAACTCCCATCGATCCTACCACTTCATGAGGCAATTTGGACATTATTAACCTCCTCAAAACTCAAACATTTCTTATGGCAAGTCCTCTCGGGTGCATTAGCTGTTAACGCACAACTTTTCAAACGAAAGTTGAGATCCGATGATTCATGTGATCGCTGCGGGGACACTTCAGAAACGATAAATCATACGCTTTTCACCTGCCCACCTGCTTTACAATGCTGGGTTCTTTCACCGGTCCCAACATCGATCGGAGTTTTCCCGACAGATAATCTGTTTCATAATATGCATTATCTATTATCTGGTGCGGCAAGGAATTCCCTGGGAAATGAAGTTTTCCAACCTTTCCCATGGATTTTATGGTATATTTGGAAAGCGAGGAATGCGTGGTGCTTTCAAAACTTTAAATGGGAGCCGCCAGATAGCATCAACCTTCTATAAAAGAAGCAAAAGAATGGCTAAATGTTAATGTCGTCAGCGAATCATGTACTATGCCTAGACCATTGGAATCTCCGGTAGCTTCACATGATCCCCCATCTTTTCTTGAAGCTTGTAATATCGATGGCTCCTGGAAGTCTGGAGATACTATGAGTGGAATTGGGTGGCATTTGTCCTCCAACATTGGAGGCTCTGAGTTAATGCGGTGTGCCGGCATACGTTCTGCCAACTCCCCATTACACACAGAATTCCTAGCGCTAATCTGGTCACTTAAATGTCTCCATCGTTTGGGACGTGATTGTTCTATTTTTATCACTGACTCGGTCGAGTTGGTTCAAATTTTATAAAATCCTACTGAATGGCCAGCTTTTGCAGTAGAGATTGCAGACTTCACCCGGGTCAAGACGCATTTCCGGCATTTCAAACTAGTTCATCGTGGAAGATCATGGAATACTAGAGCGGATAGGCTTGCTAGATCAGCTAGAGAGGCTAATGTCTTATCTTCCTTTGTTGGTCCTTTCCCACCCTTGGGATATTCTGTACTTTACAATTCTCGTTAATCTATTTCTTCTCTGTTGTCAAAAAAAAAAAAATAGTTGATAGTATAAATATTTTTTTAAAATAATAATTATACCAAAATTTATAGTTTTTTTGTACTCTATAAATAGAAATTTGTTTCTTCTTGTTTGGACACATAATAAAAACCAAATTTTTCTTTATTTTTTATATTGTCTTTAAAACTAGGGATGGGCGTTCGGGTATTCAGTTCGGTTTAGTTCGGTTCTTTCAGATTTCAGGTAGTTTGGATATAAGAATTTAGGATCTATTCGGGTATTTTTAAAGTTCGGTCGGGTTCAGTTTGGTTCTTAATTTTTTGATTCGTTTCTGGTTATTTGGATAATACATTTGATATCCATTCGGGTAATTATTTTACTTTGTTTGGGTATTCATTCAGGTAACTCGGTTCCTATTTGATATTTGACCAAAAATCCTTGATAAAAATTCCTTGATAAAAATAAAAATATATATTTTAGTTAATATTTTTTAATATAAGTAATTATATTATTTACATATTTAATTAAAAAAAATATTGTTTTTTTGTCAAGTTCGGTTAGTTCGGGTAGTTCGGTTCGGTTCCTAAAATTTCGGTTCAGTTTGGGTTCGGTTCCGGCCATTTGGATAATAGATTTTGATATCCGTTCGGGTAATTTCATAATTCGGTTCGGGTTCAGAACCGGATATTTTGGTTCGGCTCAGTTCGGTTCTTCAGGTATTGGTTATTATGCCCACCCCTAGGGAGAGAGGAAAGAAGTTGTATTGATTTGTATTGGTCAATGTGCAAGAATCCACCACGTGAAAAGAAAAAATAGTGTTTTTATCCTCAATCTTTAGAATCAATTAGTTGGTGTTATATATTTTTTTTAAATAAAAATTATACCAAGATTTATATTTTTTGGTACTCTATAAACAGACATTTGTTTCTGCTTATTTGAACACTGAATAAAACATAAATTTCATTATGTTTGAGTATACGACGCTTTGTGTACATGATGCTAATTATCCGGTGTCACAATGATTATGCAGTTTGTGTACAACATCGTGTATCATGCAATCTGTGTACACGTCATGTACATGATGCTTGTGCACATGATGCTAATTATTAGATGTACACAATGATAATGCAATTTGTGTACAACATCATGTACAAGATATTCGTGTACACAATGATCATGTAGTCTGTGTACACAATTATCATACAGTATGTGTACACAATGATCATACAATATGTGTACACAATTATCACATGGTTTTGTCTACAACTTCGTGTACACGATGCTGATTATCGGATGTACACAACGATAATGCTGACTGTGTACAATGACGTGTACACGAGGTCATGATGTCGTACACAAATTACATGATCAACATCGACAAATGGATTAGCATTGTATACACAGAATACTAAAACAACGTTTAAACATTAAGAGAATGATTTTATTGAAAAATTATAGAAAAATAAAGAAAAATATTTTTTCGGTGTCCAAATTAAACAAAACAAGTGTCTATTTAAATAGTACAAAACGCTATGAATTTGATGTCATTTTTAATTTTTTTAATATATATACTATCAAATCATTGGTTTTAAATACTGTGGGTAAACAAAAAAAATCTGACACATGTCAGAAGAGAAAAAAATGGTATATTTATGTAAAGTGTAATTATCTAGAAAAATAAGTGTATAATAGAAAGAAAAAAAGGTTTTCTATTTCAACAAAATGCACCAATAACACAAAGTACACTATAGTGTAATTTCTTTCAAAAAAATGCACCTACATGAAATTTACCCTTGAATAAATGATGATGAGTAATTGGTTTAGTGGTTGCTTTTGATACTTATTTATTTATATAATTTTGACCATCCATTCTTTGAGTGTAAAATCTCTTATTTAATGGAATTTGGATTATTAGATCGAACTGTTGTAGAGAAACATCAAAAACTTACGAAAAAATCATGAAAACGTAGAATAAGAGCCCAAAAACTGCAGTTTTATTGTAAATAAGAATACAAGAATATTATAAAAAATATCACGAAAGGATCAACTTTTTTTACTCTAGGGCTTTTGGTTTTTCTAGGCCGAGATTGTTGATAATCTACATAACCAAATTTATTTGTTAAAGTAGAGAAAAATAAACACAAATAACGTAGGAACACAAAATTTCATTGTAATTCACAAATTTTGCTACGAAAGGCAAGTGATAGATCATTTTATTAAGGGAGGTTAGAGTCTAATATAATTTATGGTTACATGAAAAAGAGTACATATAATAAAAATCTTAGTCAAAAATTCTAATCTAGATAAATTTCGCTGCCGAAGACCCAAATAAGATCACTAAAAAAACTCTCATCACTATAGAAAAGAAAACTAAAAATCAATTGAATTATCGACGAAAGGGAATTTGTCGATAATTTTTTACGGAAAACCGATCATTTTCGACCAAAATAGATATGTTGGACATTGTTGGTTTTCCATCAGTTATTTCTAATAGAGTCAGATCTGGTAGAAATTTTGGATAATTTTCATAAGGATTCAAAATTTACGTCCAAAGTTTGATGGTTCATGTATCTGTTAAACTATCCTTAATATCCATTTTCTAACATAATACTAATGGAAAACCGGTGAATAAATGTCTATATATTTCTCATTTTCATGTCTACCAACACATACCCTACAACACACATTCTCTCTAAAACATGATAAATCTGAAGATTTTTTTTTCTTTTTTTGTATAATCAATAGTTGGATGGGATGAACTTATGATGGATATAGAATAAATCTTACTTGAAGAGTGGGGTATTTGCGAGTTTATTGATTTAGCTTATCATCAATCAAAACCGAAGAAAATCGTAATTGAAATGCCCATGTTCTATTTTTCATAATTTGCATAAAAATAAGATTGAGTTAGTTTAGGGTCAATTTTATTGCAATGAGTTTATGGTAGATTATATTTAGATTAATATTGAATATTGGTAGTAGTAGCAAATAGTTTGTTGTGGGTAGTTTTGAAGAATCCAGTTACAAAGTAGATATTGAGATGTTAATACGGTAAATGACGCGTATAAAGAAAATATGTAGCCGACAAGCATAGATGAAAATAATATAGAGGGATCTAACTTAGATACATAAATATATTTTGGTATGTTAAATGTTGCTAAGAAACCGCTCGAGAAAGGATACAAAGAGGATCATTCTTCTTTTTCATGTGCAAATAGGTTAATGACCATAAAGACAAATTATAATTAGGTTAATGATTGATTGGATCCGATATTAATTTTTGTACAAGACATTTTCTAGAAAATAATTTTTCATCATCCATATATTAAGATGTTCAAAAGCTAATAGTTGATCTTAGTTTGCTATATTATTTGATAGACATGTATATTGATAATTGAATGATAAAGTGGAGATAAGATAAAATTTTCACAAAATGTCAATTTTTCGCAAACCAAAATTTCAAGAAACAAGTGGGAGATTTATGGTCCCGCATATGCACATGTATACCGTTAATGACAGTTTGAAAATGTTATATCAATTTGAGCGTATAACTGAACTTATGAGATGGCATGTGGAGCATAAAACAGAAGGAGAGGTCATTCATCCTTTAAATGTGGAAGCATGGAAAAAATTTCAATCTTTGTATCTAGAATTTTCATATGAGCAGCAGAACACATATCTTGGATTAAATACATATGGTTTTAACCCATTTGGAAGATACAAAATACAATATTCAATGTGACGAGTAATCATCATACTTTACAATATGTCACCATTTTGTGCATACGTCGAGTTTTTGTTACTCTCTATTATTTTCCCTAGTTTAGAGCATCTAAAGAGAGTACTTGATGTGTTCATACAGCCATTCGTCGACAAGTTGTAGATGTTATTAGAACATGGTGTGGAAGCATATAATGTATCACAAACATATTTGTCAAACGTGTGCAGGACTAATGTGGACTATAAGTGAACTTTCATTTTATGGTATTTTACTTTGGTATTTTACTTGGATGGACAATGAATGTAAATTTATCATGTCTATAATATAAAGATAACACTAATATGTTCCAATTAGGTAACGATCGAAAGACGTGCTCGTTGTATTTTTCGTAAAATATTATTACCTTTCCATCTATATCGTCAGCACATCACTTTGTTTAAAAAGAAGAAGACAAAGAAGAAAGTGTTTGAAAATATATGTTATGAGTTAGATGACATATGTTCGTAGACACAATGAAACGATCTTGGGGCTGGAGAAATCTTGACTGTGGGGGTAATGTGCATACTCATGTTGATGGTACTAACGTATGTCACAATTGACACAAGTTGATATCTTCTTTCGAAAAAGCTCCACTTATCAATTGTAGAAGTTGGTGCTTACATATGCATAATAATACTATCTATGGACCGCATCCGCAATTTTGAACAAAACATATTGGATATGCAAAATGGTGTCTTTGTTGTATATAATAAGCTCTAAAGCTCACTAACCACGACAAAAAAAAAAAATAAATAAATAAACTCACTAACCTTTTCGAAACAATATGGGCTTTATAAAAACTAAAAAGAAACGTATTTATCATTTTTCAAAAGTTAAAGGACAATCAGCCTTGTACAGCCTTTTGATGGATTAATGTAATCGAGGAAAAGACATGTAAGACTCTTGACCATTTTAAACAAAACAGGCCCAAATGTAATTGAGACATTTTTCAAGTTGTTAAAAGTTGCAAAGATCCACGAAGTATCAGCAATAGCATCACATGAAGTCATGACACATCTATACGAGAATTTGTGTTCTGTTATATTGCTTAAACTATTTTTTTAAAATCATATAGAAACTTGTGTAGTGTAGTGTAGTGTAGTGTAGTGTAGTGTATGTATGTATTTGTCCTTTTTTGTTTATAAAAAGTTACATTAGTTTTGGAGACAGATAAGATAAGTCTATTTTAGTAAATCATTAGGGGTTTTCGTAACTCGAAGTAAGTTTTCACGTGCAACAAACAATTTTGTTAAAACGCGACATAAGGAATGATAGTCAATCAAACATCTGATATACATATTTTAAAATATTTTAAAATTTTGAAATGTCATTATATCTACAAATTTATACAAGAATATCCAATTTACCATATATAATATTCCAATACTTGTTATTTTTAAAAATTTAGAATGAAAATTTTCACTATTAGTAATTCATACAATATAGTTTTTAAAAAATCGCAAACAAAATAACTAAAACAATTACATGAGCAAAAAGTAATTTAACATAACCAACGATGAGTTGGTCCATTTGGTTTAAGCGCAGTCATTGGTGATGATGTGCTCCTAGGTTCGATTCATGGTGGGAGAGGTCTGCTCTCCAAAAGAAAGTTATATAACATGGTTTGGGCTTCGCCCTGGAGAGATGTACGGGTTTCGACCCATAACTCCCTGGTCATAAAAAATAATAATTTAACATAGGGTCATTTAGTGGAATATGGCATAACTACTATTCTAATTCAAGGTTAGGTTTTGGGTTATGTAGATGAGGGTTCGACCTTGATTGTAAATCCGGTCTTAAAATTTGAGTGATCTAATCAAAAAAGAATTAAGCTATTTTTTACATTAAGGCAGGTTCAATAATTTAAATTCTATAAATAAGAGAAAATGCAGTTATGCGAAATGACAGATTCGATCTCTGGTCTGATAATAAAGCAGCAGAAGCGGCACACCACTAAGCCACTTACTTTTTTTTTTTAAATAAGTTACTTTATTAAATATGCAAAATTTAATGGAAATAGTCTTAAAAATGTGACGTAACCTTCTCTTACTATAGTTCCAAACTTAACTTACTTTAACTTTTTTTTACAACAAAATAGATTAAAATCAAGAAAGTTTTTGAGTTACAGAATACCAAAAAGGTGGTGCAAATCCAACATAATAAGATAAATATTTTGCTCTCTCGCTGATCTAGCTAGATGGTATGTCCTTCGGTTCTGAAGTCATTGACGATGAATCAACATAAAATGTTACTTATGACATTCGCAGTTGGGTGAATTCCGCAATCTCGGCAGAAAACGCGGGACACTCTGAAGGATTTGATACAAGTTGAACCAATTTAGTTGAGTCGGTAATAAAAACTGGGCATTGCCGCCCCATGCTTAAGAGACACTTCATATCCCAAATTAAAGTTAGAAGGTTTGTATGAAATGGTGAGATTACACATCTGATCCCTGCCCATCCCAAAAAATCAAGTCCGTTTTCAATCCTTGGTAAAAGCCATCCTATTCCACTAATAGTGTCCCCTACTTTCCAGGAGTCATCAAAACTGCATTCATCTGCTATGGATATACGGCCATTTAAATCTTCATCTACTATACTTGGTATATAATTAGAGTTGGACTTAATTGACGACATAGCTCCAAACAAAAATATATATTGAACTTCTCTTTTTACTTCAACAACGTCATATTTATTTGACTATTATGCGAAATCAATTTAAAGGTCACTTAGATCGAACAAAAATATATATTGACATTTTGATCTAAGGATCAAAATGGAGGAAATTTTAACTTCTTTTTTTACTTCAACAACGTTATATTTATTTGACTTGTTATGTGAAAACAATTTAAAGATCATTTAGATCAAACAAAAATATATATTGACATTTTGATCTAAGGATCAAAATGGAGGAAATTTTCAGCGGCATTGTTTGAGATTTAGTTAAAGTCGATGGAGTATGATAACATACTACCAAAATTCATTTTTTTAATAAAAGATTATATTATATTCGAAAAAAAGTTCAATTAATGGTTTTTGTTGGTCTCCATATCATATCTAATCTTTCGTACGGATCCACATAAGTAAATATTTTCTTTTTTGAAACACGCTATTTTCCTATATGACCTTCTCCTTTATATGAGAAAGCTTTAAAAATAATTCGAAAGTAACCAAAAAAAAAAGTCCTTTCAAAGACATCCCATAAAATTAAAACGATACTCAAAGGATGACAGCAGCACAAATCGAAAAATAGTTCAAATTTGTTTTACCAAAAAATAAGTAACCAAAAAAAAAAAAATAAAACAAATTGTAAAATTAATTTAAGATAGGGAATAAAAAGAGAGAGAAAGACAAATGAGAAAAAGCTCTCAAAGCTCTGTCTGGGAGACGGCCGACCCAACACGACCTAGTGGCAGGCAAAACACTTACACCTCCAACTATGACCTTACTAAATGACGTTTATACCCTTTAACATTTTAACGTCATTCTCTTAAATATTCCTTTTTTTTAATCTTCAAATTATTGGCTAAAAAAATCTAAAATTGAATACTACAAAATCTTTTCCGTGAGGAGATTAGCTTCTTTATGACATCCTCGGTCTTTTCAATCTATCAAAGTAATATCACAATCTCACCTTAAAAATTGTAAAAACCTAAAATTCTTATAAGGTTTTAGAACATAATATATAAATAATAGGTAACTTTCGACAACTAAATAAAATTTGGATTCTATATTGTAAATAGATTGTGAGGGAGAAAAAACAGGGAAAGAACAGAGAATAAACACATAATTGGAAGCTTCTGTATTCAAGTGTTGAGTGGCAATAAGAAAGCGAAGTGACACAGTCTCGTCTCTTTCTCTTTTGTCTCGTTCTTCTTCAAGGTCATTTCTTTTGTTTTTTAAATTTAGTTTCAACAATGTGAAAATTATAGGTTTGACAAAAATTACAAAGAAAAATAAGAGTTGACATATGAAGGGTCTGTAATATCACAATAGATTGTACTGAATAAAAATTGTATTAATGCAACGGCGGCTATAGCCGTCTCATGTATAATAGAGGAATAATTATTATAAAAAAATAAAATCCAAATCTTTGTCATTACGACATTAAAAAAAAAACATAAATAACTTTCCACTATTTTAAAATTTAAAATTTCATTTCAAAAATAATAATCATAAGGGTAATTTTCATGGAGGTGGACTTTGGTGCACTTTGTGCTTTTGGTGTACTTTGGTGAAGA